>OZ035960.1:60473794-60584569 GCA_964034945.1 Chrysopilus asiliformis
CTGACAGACTGACAGACTGACAGACTGACAGACTGACAGACTGACAGACTGACAGACTGACAGACTGACAGACTGACAGACTGACAGACTGACAGACTGACAGACTGACAGACTGACAGACTGACAGACTGACAGACTGACAGACTGACAGACTGACAGACTGACAGACTGACAGACTGACAGACTGACAGACTGACAGACTGACAGACTGACAGACTGACAGACTGACAGACTGACAGACTGACAGACTGACAGACTGACAGACTGACAGACTGACAGACTGACAGACTGACAGACTGACAGACTGACAGACTGACAGACTGACAGACTGACAGACTGACAGACTGACAGACTGACAGACTGACAGACTGACAGACTGACAGACTGACAGACTGACAGACTGACAGACTGACAGACTGACAGACTGACAGACTGACAGACTGACAGACTGACAGACTGACAGACTGACAGACTGACAGACTGACAGACTGACAGACTGACAGACTGACAGACTGACAGACTGACAGACTGACAGACTGACAGACTGACAGACTGACAGACTGACAGACTGACAGACTGACAGACTGACAGACTGACAGACTGACAGACTGACAGACTGACAGACTGACAGACTGACAGACTGACAGACTGACAGACTGACAGACTGACAGACTGACAGACTGACAGACTGACAGACTGACAGACTGACAGACTGACAGACTGACAGACTGACAGACTGACAGACTGACAGACTGACAGACTGACAGACTGACAGACTGACAGACTGACAGACTGACAGACTGACAGACTGACAGACTGACAGACTGACAGACTGACAGACTGACAGACTGACAGACTGACAGACTGACAGACTGACAGACTGACAGACTGACAGACTGACAGACTGACAGACTGACAGACTGACAGACTGACAGACTGACAGACTGACAGACTGACAGACTGACAGACTGACAGACTGACAGACTGACAGACTGACAGACTGACAGACTGACAGACTGACAGACTGACAGACTGACAGACTGACAGACTGACAGACTGACAGACTGACAGACTGACAGACTGACAGACTGACAGACTGACAGACTGACAGACTGACAGACTGACAGACTGACAGACTGACAGACTGACAGACTGACAGACTGACAGACTGACAGACTGACAGACTGACAGACTGACAGACTGACAGACTGACAGACTGACAGACTGACAGACTGACAGACTGACAGACTGACAGACTGACAGACTGACAGACTGACAGACTGACAGACTGACAGACTGACAGACTGACAGACTGACAGACTGACAGACTGACAGACTGACAGACTGACAGACTGACAGACTGACAGACTGACAGACTGACAGACTGACAGACTGACAGACTGACAGACTGACAGACTGACAGACTGACAGACTGACAGACTGACAGACTGACAGACTGACAGACTGACAGACTGACAGACTGACAGACTGACAGACTGACAGACTGACAGACTGACAGACTGACAGACTGACAGACTGACAGACTGACAGACTGACAGACTGACAGACTGACAGACTGACAGACTGACAGACTGACAGACTGACAGACTGACAGACTGACAGACTGACAGACTGACAGACTGACAGACTGACAGACTGACAGACTGACAGACTGACAGACTG
Organism: Chrysopilus asiliformis; assembly: GCA_964034945.1. NCBI lineage: Eukaryota > Metazoa > Arthropoda > Insecta > Diptera > Rhagionidae > Chrysopilus > Chrysopilus asiliformis. The sequence continues at coordinate 60,475,478 of OZ035960.1, forward strand.
ACAGACTGACAGACTGACAGACTGACAGACTGACAGACTGACAGACTGACAGACTGACAGACTGACAGACTGACAGACTGACAGACTGACAGACTGACAGACTGACAGACTGACAGACTGACAGACTGACAGACTGACAGACTGACAGACTGACAGACTGACAGACTGACAGACTGACAGACTGACAGACTGACAGACTGACAGACTGACAGACTGACAGACTGACAGACTGACAGACTGACAGACTGACAGACTGACAGACTGACAGACTGACAGACTGACAGACTGACAGACTGACAGACTGACAGACTGACAGACTGACAGACTGACAGACTGACAGACTGACAGACTGACAGACTGACAGACTGACAGACTGACAGACTGACAGACTGACAGACTGACAGACTGACAGACTGACAGACTGACAGACTGACAGACTGACAGACTGACAGACTGACAGACTGACAGACTGACAGACTGACAGACTGACAGACTGACAGACTGACAGACTGACAGACTGACAGACTGACAGACTGACAGACTGACAGACTGACAGACTGACAGACTGACAGACTGACAGACTGACAGACTGACAGACTGACAGACTGACAGACTGACAGACTGACAGACTGACAGACTGACAGACTGACAGACTGACAGACTGACAGACTGACAGACTGACAGACTGACAGACTGACAGACTGACAGACTGACAGACTGACAGACTGACAGACTGACAGACTGACAGACTGACAGACTGACAGACTGACAGACTGACAGACTGACAGACTGACAGACTGACAGACTGACAGACTGACAGACTGACAGACTGACAGACTGACAGACTGACAGACTGACAGACTGACAGACTGACAGACTGACAGACTGACAGACTGACAGACTGACAGACTGACAGACTGACAGACTGACAGACTGACAGACTGACAGACTGACAGACTGACAGACTGACAGACTGACAGACTGACAGACTGACAGACTGACAGACTGACAGACTGACAGACTGACAGACTGACAGACTGACAGACTGACAGACTGACAGACTGACAGACTGACAGACTGACAGACTGACAGACTGACAGACTGACAGACTGACAGACTGACAGACTGACAGACTGACAGACTGACAGACTGACAGACTGACAGACTGACAGACTGACAGACTGACAGACTGACAGACTGACAGACTGACAGACTGACAGACTGACAGACTGACAGACTGACAGACTGACAGACTGACAGACTGACAGACTGACAGACTGACAGACTGACAGACTGACAGACTGACAGACTGACAGACTGACAGACTGACAGACTGACAGACTGACAGACTGACAGACTGACAGACTGACAGACTGACAGACTGACAGACTGACAGACTGACAGACTGACAGACTGACAGACTGACAGACTGACAGACTGACAGACTGACAGACTGACAGACTGACAGACTGACAGACTGACAGACTGACAGACTGACAGACTGACAGACTGACAGACTGACAGACTGACAGACTGACAGACTGACAGACTGACAGACTGACAGACTGACAGACTGACAGACTGACAGACTGACAGACTGACAGACTGACAGACTGACAGACTGACAGACTGACAGACTGACAGACTGACAGACTGACAGACTGACAGACTGACAGACTGACAGACTGACAGACTGACAGACTGACAGACTGACAGACTGACAGACTGACAGACTGACAGACTGACAGACTGACAGACTGACAGACTGACAGACTGACAGACTGACAGACTGACAGACTGACAGACTGACAGACTGACAGACTGACAGACTGACAGACTGACAGACTGACAGACTGACAGACTGACAGACTGACAGACTGACAGACTGACAGACTGACAGACTGACAGACTGACAGACTGACAGACTGACAGACTGACAGACTGACAGACTGACAGACTGACAGACTGACAGACTGACAGACTGACAGACTGACAGACTGACAGACTGACAGACTGACAGACTGACAGACTGACAGACTGACAGACTGACAGACTGACAGACTGACAGACTGACAGACTGACAGACTGACAGACTGACAGACTGACAGACTGACAGACTGACAGACTGACAGACTGACAGACTGACAGACTGACAGACTGACAGACTGACAGACTGACAGACTGACAGACTGACAGACTGACAGACTGACAGACTGACAGACTGACAGACTGACAGACTGACAGACTGACAGACTGACAGACTGACAGACTGACAGACTGACAGACTGACAGACTGACAGACTGACAGACTGACAGACTGACAGACTGACAGACTGACAGACTGACAGACTGACAGACTGACAGACTGACAGACTGACAGACTGACAGACTGACAGACTGACAGACTGACAGACTGACAGACTGACAGACTGACAGACTGACAGACTGACAGACTGACAGACTGACAGACTGACAGACTGACAGACTGACAGACTGACAGACTGACAGACTGACAGACTGACAGACTGACAGACTGACAGACTGACAGACTGACAGACTGACAGACTGACAGACTGACAGACTGACAGACTGACAGACTGACAGACTGACAGACTGACAGACTGACAGACTGACAGACTGACAGACTGACAGACTGACAGACTGACAGACTGACAGACTGACAGACTGACAGACTGACAGACTGACAGACTGACAGACTGACAGACTGACAGACTGACAGACTGACAGACTGACAGACTGACAGACTGACAGACTGACAGACTGACAGACTGACAGACTGACAGACTGACAGACTGACAGACTGACAGACTGACAGACTGACAGACTGACAGACTGACAGACTGACAGACTGACAGACTGACAGACTGACAGACTGACAGACTGACAGACTGAGACTGACTGACAGACTGACAGACTGACAGACTGACAGACTGACAGACTGACAGACTGACAGACTGACAGACTGACAGACTGACAGACTGACAGACTGACAGACTGACAGACTGACAGACTGACAGACTGACAGACTGACAGACTGACAGACTGACAGACTGACAGACTGACAGACTGACAGACTGACAGACTGACAGACTGACAGACTGACAGACTGACAGACTGACAGACTGACAGACTGACAGACTGACAGACTGACAGACTGACAGACTGACAGACTGACAGACTGACAGACTGACAGACTGACAGACTGACAGACTGACAGACTGACAGACTGACAGACTGACAGACTGACAGACTGACAGACTGACAGACTGACAGACTGACAGACTGACAGACTGACAGACTGACAGACTGACAGACTGACAGACTGACAGACTGACAGACTGACAGACTGACAGACTGACAGACTGACAGACTGACAGACTGACAGACTGACAGACTGACAGACTGACAGACTGACAGACTGACAGACTGACAGACTGACAGACTGACAGACTGACAGACTGACAGACTGACAGACTGACAGACTGACAGACTGACAGACTGACAGACTGACAGACTGACAGACTGACAGACTGACAGACTGACAGACTGACAGACTGACAGACTGACAGACTGACAGACTGACAGACTGACAGACTGACAGACTGACAGACTGACAGACTGACAGACTGACAGACTGACAGACTGACAGACTGACAGACTGACAGACTGACAGACTGACAGACTGACAGACTGACAGACTGACAGACTGACAGACTGACAGACTGACAGACTGACAGACTGACAGACTGACAGACTGACAGACTGACAGACTGACAGACTGACAGACTGACAGACTGACAGACTGACAGACTGACAGACTGACAGACTGACAGACTGACAGACTGACAGACTGACAGACTGACAGACTGACAGACTGACAGACTGACAGACTGACAGACTGACAGACTGACAGACTGACAGACTGACAGACTGACAGACTGACAGACTGACAGACTGACAGACTGACAGACTGACAGACTGACAGACTGACAGACTGACAGACTGACAGACTGACAGACTGACAGACTGACAGACTGACAGACTGACAGACTGACAGACTGACAGACTGACAGACTGACAGACTGACAGACTGACAGACTGACAGACTGACAGACTGACAGACTGACAGACTGACAGACTGACAGACTGACAGACTGACAGACTGACAGACTGACAGACTGACAGACTGACAGACTGACAGACTGACAGACTGACAGACTGACAGACTGACAGACTGACAGACTGACAGACTGACAGACTGACAGACTGACAGACTGACAGACTGACAGACTGACAGACTGACAGACTGACAGACTGACAGACTGACAGACTGACAGACTGACAGACTGACAGACTGACAGACTGACAGACTGACAGACTGACAGACTGACAGACTGACAGACTGACAGACTGACAGACTGACAGACTGACAGACTGACAGACTGACAGACTGACAGACTGACAGACTGACAGACTGACAGACTGACAGACTGACAGACTGACAGACTGACAGACTGACAGACTGACAGACTGACAGACTGACAGACTGACAGACTGACAGACTGACAGACTGACAGACTGACAGACTGACAGACTGACAGACTGACAGACTGACAGACTGACAGACTGACAGACTGACAGACTGACAGACTGACAGACTGACAGACTGACAGACTGACAGACTGACAGACTGACAGACTGACAGACTGACAGACTGACAGACTGACAGACTGACAGACTGACAGACTGACAGACTGACAGACTGACAGACTGACAGACTGACAGACTGACAGACTGACAGACTGACAGACTGACAGACTGACAGACTGACAGACTGACAGACTGACAGACTGACAGACTGACAGACTGACAGACTGACAGACTGACAGACTGACAGACTGACAGACTGACAGACTGACAGACTGACAGACTGACAGACTGACAGACTGACAGACTGACAGACTGACAGACTGACAGACTGACAGACTGACAGACTGACAGACTGACAGACTGACAGACTGACAGACTGACAGACTGACAGACTGACAGACTGACAGACTGACAGACTGACAGACTGACAGACTGACAGACTGACAGACTGACAGACTGACAGACTGACAGACTGACAGACTGACAGACTGACAGACTGACAGACTGACAGACTGACAGACTGACAGACTGACAGACTGACAGACTGACAGACTGACAGACTGACAGACTGACAGACTGACAGACTGACAGACTGACAGACTGACAGACTGACAGACTGACAGACTGACAGACTGACAGACTGACAGACTGACAGACTGACAGACTGACAGACTGACAGACTGACAGACTGACAGACTGACAGACTGACAGACTGACAGACTGACAGACTGACAGACTGACAGACTGACAGACTGACAGACTGACAGACTGACAGACTGACAGACTGACAGACTGACAGACTGACAGACTGACAGACTGACAGACTGACAGACTGACAGACTGACAGACTGACAGACTGACAGACTGACAGACTGACAGACTGACAGACTGACAGACTGACAGACTGACAGACTGACAGACTGACAGACTGACAGACTGACAGACTGACAGACTGACAGACTGACAGACTGACAGACTGACAGACTGACAGACTGACAGACTGACAGACTGACAGACTGACAGACTGACAGACTGACAGACTGACAGACTGACAGACTGACAGACTGACAGACTGACAGACTGACAGACTGACAGACTGACAGACTGACAGACTGACAGACTGACAGACTGACAGACTGACAGACTGACAGACTGACAGACTGACAGACTGACAGACTGACAGACTGACAGACTGACAGACTGACAGACTGACAGACTGACAGACTGACAGACTGACAGACTGACAGACTGACAGACTGACAGACTGACAGACTGACAGACTGACAGACTGACAGACTGACAGACTGACAGACTGACAGACTGACAGACTGACAGACTGACAGACTGACAGACTGACAGACTGACAGACTGACAGACTGACAGACTGACAGACTGACAGACTGACAGACTGACAGACTGACAGACTGACAGACTGACAGACTGACAGACTGACAGACTGACAGACTGACAGACTGACAGACTGACAGACTGACAGACTGACAGACTGACAGACTGACAGACTGACAGACTGACAGACTGACAGACTGACAGACTGACAGACTGACAGACTGACAGACTGACAGACTGACAGACTGACAGACTGACAGACTGACAGACTGACAGACTGACAGACTGACAGACTGACAGACTGACAGACTGACAGACTGACAGACTGACAGACTGACAGACTGACAGACTGACAGACTGACAGACTGACAGACTGACAGACTGACAGACTGACAGACTGACAGACTGACAGACTGACAGACTGACAGACTGACAGACTGACAGACTGACAGACTGACAGACTGACAGACTGACAGACTGACAGACTGACAGACTGACAGACTGACAGACTGACAGACTGACAGACTGACAGACTGACAGACTGACAGACTGACAGACTGACAGACTGACAGACTGACAGACTGACAGACTGACAGACTGACAGACTGACAGACTGACAGACTGACAGACTGACAGACTGACAGACTGACAGACTGACAGACTGACAGACTGACAGACTGACAGACTGACAGACTGACAGACTGACAGACTGACAGACTGACAGACTGACAGACTGACAGACTGACAGACTGACAGACTGACAGACTGACAGACTGACAGACTGACAGACTGACAGACTGACAGACTGACAGACTGACAGACTGACAGACTGACAGACTGACAGACTGACAGACTGACAGACTGACAGACTGACAGACTGACAGACTGACAGACTGACAGACTGACAGACTGACAGACTGACAGACTGACAGACTGACAGACTGACAGACTGACAGACTGACAGACTGACAGACTGACAGACTGACAGACTGACAGACTGACAGACTGACAGACTGACAGACTGACAGACTGACAGACTGACAGACTGACAGACTGACAGACTGACAGACTGACAGACTGACAGACTGACAGACTGACAGACTGACAGACTGACAGACTGACAGACTGACAGACTGACAGACTGACAGACTGACAGACTGACAGACTGACAGACTGACAGACTGACAGACTGACAGACTGACAGACTGACAGACTGACAGACTGACAGACTGACAGACTGACAGACTGACAGACTGACAGACTGACAGACTGACAGACTGACAGACTGACAGACTGACAGACTGACAGACTGACAGACTGACAGACTGACAGACTGACAGACTGACAGACTGACAGACTGACAGACTGACAGACTGACAGACTGACAGACTGACAGACTGACAGACTGACAGACTGACAGACTGACAGACTGACAGACTGACAGACTGACAGACTGACAGACTGACAGACTGACAGACTGACAGACTGACAGACTGACAGACTGACAGACTGACAGACTGACAGACTGACAGACTGACAGACTGACAGACTGACAGACTGACAGACTGACAGACTGACAGACTGACAGACTGACAGACTGACAGACTGACAGACTGACAGACTGACAGACTGACAGACTGACAGACTGACAGACTGACAGACTGACAGACTGACAGACTGACAGACTGACAGACTGACAGACTGACAGACTGACAGACTGACAGACTGACAGACTGACAGACTGACAGACTGACAGACTGACAGACTGACAGACTGACAGACTGACAGACTGACAGACTGACAGACTGACAGACTGACAGACTGACAGACTGACAGACTGACAGACTGACAGACTGACAGACTGACAGACTGACAGACTGACAGACTGACAGACTGACAGACTGACAGACTGACAGACTGACAGACTGACAGACTGACAGACTGACAGACTGACAGACTGACAGACTGACAGACTGACAGACTGACAGACTGACAGACTGACAGACTGACAGACTGACAGACTGACAGACTGACAGACTGACAGACTGACAGACTGACAGACTGACAGACTGACAGACTGACAGACTGACAGACTGACAGACTGACAGACTGACAGACTGACAGACTGACAGACTGACAGACTGACAGACTGACAGACTGACAGACTGACAGACTGACAGACTGACAGACTGACAGACTGACAGACTGACAGACTGACAGACTGACAGACTGACAGACTGACAGACTGACAGACTGACAGACTGACAGACTGACAGACTGACAGACTGACAGACTGACAGACTGACAGACTGACAGACTGACAGACTGACAGACTGACAGACTGACAGACTGACAGACTGACAGACTGACAGACTGACAGACTGACAGACTGACAGACTGACAGACTGACAGACTGACAGACTGACAGACTGACAGACTGACAGACTGACAGACTGACAGACTGACAGACTGACAGACTGACAGACTGACAGACTGACAGACTGACAGACTGACAGACTGACAGACTGACAGACTGACAGACTGACAGACTGACAGACTGACAGACTGACAGACTGACAGACTGACAGACTGACAGACTGACAGACTGACAGACTGACAGACTGACAGACTGACAGACTGACAGACTGACAGACTGACAGACTGACAGACTGACAGACTGACAGACTGACAGACTGACAGACTGACAGACTGACAGACTGACAGACTGACAGACTGACAGACTGACAGACTGACAGACTGACAGACTGACAGACTGACAGACTGACAGACTGACAGACTGACAGACTGACAGACTGACAGACTGACAGACTGACAGACTGACAGACTGACAGACTGACAGACTGACAGACTGACAGACTGACAGACTGACAGACTGACAGACTGACAGACTGACAGACTGACAGACTGACAGACTGACAGACTGACAGACTGACAGACTGACAGACTGACAGACTGACAGACTGACAGACTGACAGACTGACAGACTGACAGACTGACAGACTGACAGACTGACAGACTGACAGACTGACAGACTGACAGACTGACAGACTGACAGACTGACAGACTGACAGACTGACAGACTGACAGACTGACAGACTGACAGACTGACAGACTGACAGACTGACAGACTGACAGACTGACAGACTGACAGACTGACAGACTGACAGACTGACAGACTGACAGACTGACAGACTGACAGACTGACAGACTGACAGACTGACAGACTGACAGACTGACAGACTGACAGACTGACAGACTGACAGACTGACAGACTGACAGACTGACAGACTGACAGACTGACAGACTGACAGACTGACAGACTGACAGACTGACAGACTGACAGACTGACAGACTGACAGACTGACAGACTGACAGACTGACAGACTGACAGACTGACAGACTGACAGACTGACAGACTGACAGACTGACAGACTGACAGACTGACAGACTGACAGACTGACAGACTGACAGACTGACAGACTGACAGACTGACAGACTGACAGACTGACAGACTGACAGACTGACAGACTGACAGACTGACAGACTGACAGACTGACAGACTGACAGACTGACAGACTGACAGACTGACAGACTGACAGACTGACAGACTGACAGACTGACAGACTGACAGACTGACAGACTGACAGACTGACAGACTGACAGACTGACAGACTGACAGACTGACAGACTGACAGACTGACAGACTGACAGACTGACAGACTGACAGACTGACAGACTGACAGACTGACAGACTGACAGACTGACAGACTGACAGACTGACAGACTGACAGACTGACAGACTGACAGACTGACAGACTGACAGACTGACAGACTGACAGACTGACAGACTGACAGACTGACAGACTGACAGACTGACAGACTGACAGACTGACAGACTGACAGACTGACAGACTGACAGACTGACAGACTGACAGACTGACAGACTGACAGACTGACAGACTGACAGACTGACAGACTGACAGACTGACAGACTGACAGACTGACAGACTGACAGACTGACAGACTGACAGACTGACAGACTGACAGACTGACAGACTGACAGACTGACAGACTGACAGACTGACAGACTGACAGACTGACAGACTGACAGACTGACAGACTGACAGACTGACAGACTGACAGACTGACAGACTGACAGACTGACAGACTGACAGACTGACAGACTGACAGACTGACAGACTGACAGACTGACAGACTGACAGACTGACAGACTGACAGACTGACAGACTGACAGACTGACAGACTGACAGACTGACAGACTGACAGACTGACAGACTGACAGACTGACAGACTGACAGACTGACAGACTGACAGACTGACAGACTGACAGACTGACAGACTGACAGACTGACAGACTGACAGACTGACAGACTGACAGACTGACAGACTGACAGACTGACAGACTGACAGACTGACAGACTGACAGACTGACAGACTGACAGACTGACAGACTGACAGACTGACAGACTGACAGACTGACAGACTGACAGACTGACAGACTGACAGACTGACAGACTGACAGACTGACAGACTGACAGACTGACAGACTGACAGACTGACAGACTGACAGACTGACAGACTGACAGACTGACAGACTGACAGACTGACAGACTGACAGACTGACAGACTGACAGACTGACAGACTGACAGACTGACAGACTGACAGACTGACAGACTGACAGACTGACAGACTGACAGACTGACAGACTGACAGACTGACAGACTGACAGACTGACAGACTGACAGACTGACAGACTGACAGACTGACAGACTGACAGACTGACAGACTGACAGACTGACAGACTGACAGACTGACAGACTGACAGACTGACAGACTGACAGACTGACAGACTGACAGACTGACAGACTGACAGACTGACAGACTGACAGACTGACAGACTGACAGACTGACAGACTGACAGACTGACAGACTGACAGACTGACAGACTGACAGACTGACAGACTGACAGACTGACAGACTGACAGACTGACAGACTGACAGACTGACAGACTGACAGACTGACAGACTGACAGACTGACAGACTGACAGACTGACAGACTGACAGACTGACAGACTGACAGACTGACAGACTGACAGACTGACAGACTGACAGACTGACAGACTGACAGACTGACAGACTGACAGACTGACAGACTGACAGACTGACAGACTGACAGACTGACAGACTGACAGACTGACAGACTGACAGACTGACAGACTGACAGACTGACAGACTGACAGACTGACAGACTGACAGACTGACAGACTGACAGACTGACAGACTGACAGACTGACAGACTGACAGACTGACAGACTGACAGACTGACAGACTGACAGACTGACAGACTGACAGACTGACAGACTGACAGACTGACAGACTGACAGACTGACAGACTGACAGACTGACAGACTGACAGACTGACAGACTGACAGACTGACAGACTGACAGACTGACAGACTGACAGACTGACAGACTGACAGACTGACAGACTGACAGACTGACAGACTGACAGACTGACAGACTGACAGACTGACAGACTGACAGACTGACAGACTGACAGACTGACAGACTGACAGACTGACAGACTGACAGACTGACAGACTGACAGACTGACAGACTGACAGACTGACAGACTGACAGACTGACAGACTGACAGACTGACAGACTGACAGACTGACAGACTGACAGACTGACAGACTGACAGACTGACAGACTGACAGACTGACAGACTGACAGACTGACAGACTGACAGACTGACAGACTGACAGACTGACAGACTGACAGACTGACAGACTGACAGACTGACAGACTGACAGACTGACAGACTGACAGACTGACAGACTGACAGACTGACAGACTGACAGACTGACAGACTGACAGACTGACAGACTGACAGACTGACAGACTGACAGACTGACAGACTGACAGACTGACAGACTGACAGACTGACAGACTGACAGACTGACAGACTGACAGACTGACAGACTGACAGACTGACAGACTGACAGACTGACAGACTGACAGACTGACAGACTGACAGACTGACAGACTGACAGACTGACAGACTGACAGACTGACAGACTGACAGACTGACAGACTGACAGACTGACAGACTGACAGACTGACAGACTGACAGACTGACAGACTGACAGACTGACAGACTGACAGACTGACAGACTGACAGACTGACAGACTGACAGACTGACAGACTGACAGACTGACAGACTGACAGACTGACAGACTGACAGACTGACAGACTGACAGACTGACAGACTGACAGACTGACAGACTGACAGACTGACAGACTGACAGACTGACAGACTGACAGACTGACAGACTGACAGACTGACAGACTGACAGACTGACAGACTGACAGACTGACAGACTGACAGACTGACAGACTGACAGACTGACAGACTGACAGACTGACAGACTGACAGACTGACAGACTGACAGACTGACAGACTGACAGACTGACAGACTGACAGACTGACAGACTGACAGACTGACAGACTGACAGACTGACAGACTGACAGACTGACAGACTGACAGACTGACAGACTGACAGACTGACAGACTGACAGACTGACAGACTGACAGACTGACAGACTGACAGACTGACAGACTGACAGACTGACAGACTGACAGACTGACAGACTGACAGACTGACAGACTGACAGACTGACAGACTGACAGACTGACAGACTGACAGACTGACAGACTGACAGACTGACAGACTGACAGACTGACAGACTGACAGACTGACAGACTGACAGACTGACAGACTGACAGACTGACAGACTGACAGACTGACAGACTGACAGACTGACAGACTGACAGACTGACAGACTGACAGACTGACAGACTGACAGACTGACAGACTGACAGACTGACAGACTGACAGACTGACAGACTGACAGACTGACAGACTGACAGACTGACAGACTGACAGACTGACAGACTGACAGACTGACAGACTGACAGACTGACAGACTGACAGACTGACAGACTGACAGACTGACAGACTGACAGACTGACAGACTGACAGACTGACAGACTGACAGACTGACAGACTGACAGACTGACAGACTGACAGACTGACAGACTGACAGACTGACAGACTGACAGACTGAAAGACTGACAGACTGACAGACTGACAGACTGACAGACTGACAGACTGACAGACTGACAGACTGACAGACTGACAGACTGACAGACTGACAGACTGACAGACTGACAGACTGACAGACTGACAGACTGACAGACTGACAGACTGACAGACTGACAGACTGACAGACTGACAGACTGACAGACTGACAGACTGACAGACTGACAGACTGACAGACAGTCACAAACTCATTTTTATGTATCAGTATGATGATACTGTAATATGATATGATTACTATGATAATACTAAAATTAAAGCCTGTCTTACGGCATGCAACCGCAATCTTGGTAGGATTTCCGTAAGGTCAATTGCAACCAACAGTCTTTTCGAATTGATGTCCTATTTGGTGGTGCTTTACGTAACTCGATAAATGTGAAATGTCGTCGAAAATTTTGAAAATGGTAAAATATATGCTTTTTTGACAGTTCGTAAAAATGTTTATTTGGCTCGTTTAAAATGTTCAAAATATGTATAGGAAAACTCTGGTGTTGTGTTACCCCAAGATAAAATCCTGGGTTGTGGTTGGATTTTTTTCCCCTCTCGGTGGTAACGAACTAGTCAAATACAAATAATTTTGTAGCTGTAAGTTATATCGTAAGTGAACATCATACGGATCGCTGTTTTGAAGCTAAGAGATTGCTCTCACTGTCCAGGAAATATCAGGAGATGAGTTTAAAATCAAGGGGAGCGGTTTTTTCTAGGATTGAATTCTTTCTAGTATTGAATTCTATTCGCGTGGAAACCATTAATCAGAAATGATTCAATGGTTAAACCCAAAATAGAAAAATTGCTCTGGCTTCATGGAGCTATTTTACTTTCCCTTATAATTCGTATAAGGCCTGTGGCACTCGGAGTATAAGTAATCGAATTGAGTCTTACCCCACCAAATTCCTGTAAGCCTGCGTTGAAGCTTGTAAAGCAGGCTCTGATGACGGTGAGCCAGCTTCCGTGCCAGAAACAGGCTCCTAATAGGGTTTCAGAGGAAACATATTTTACCTGTTGAAGGAATTTTGGAGGTGAAAACATTCACAAAAATTATTTAACATTTTGTCATATTTTTGAAGTGATAACTTCTTTAGGCGCGTTGGGCGATTTTTGGATGGGTAAAAACTTATGGTTTGGCGTCAGCATTTGCTTTCCACAAAACGTGACGCTTTCCACATTGGAAAACCTTTCAACTTCCAAAGCTTTAAGCTTCAACTTCCACATTGGAAAACTTTTAAAAAAAGCACCTCAACTTCCAAAGCTTTCTGTTATGTTTTTTTCGATAATGATAATGAAGACCTCGGTGCAAAAAGCGGTCATCTCCACTTTTTCAAATTTTTCAGGAGAAACAAAAAACATATTAGCGTGAAAAATTTTGCTCTGGGACAAAGTTAACAATTTACAGTTTAAATCAAGCATGTATTCTTACATCATTTTAATTTGAGATAAATCCATATTTTTTTTTTTTGAAAAGTTATGGACATTTTAAAGTTTTGGACATCAAACCAAGAGTAAAAAAGCGATTTTTAAAATTTATTTATGACTACAAAATACAGTCCAGACTTGTTAACTATCCTTTATTTAGTAAAAAACAAATAAAAAAATATTCAATTTAACAAAACAAAACTCCCAGAATAAAAATAAAATTTTTGGAAAAAATTTCCGCGTCAAATTATATGAAACAATGCATCTTTTCTTTAATAACTTTTTACAAGGCCTCTAAAAAGTATGCTCTTTGCAGCCAAATGTGCGCATTCGTTTATTCTTGCATTTGGCATCAATAACTCATTTTCGCAAAAAAGTGGACATGACCGCTTTTTGCACCGAGGTCTTGAATTTTCATTTTAGAAAAACTTTACAATAGAAAAAGTTTACTTCCACAACTGCACGAAAGAAAAACTGCGCTCAAAAAAAAAACTCGAGATATTAAAAAAGTCTGTTGGATTTACCAATTGCGCGTTTCAACTGCAGTTTTTTAATAAAGCTTCTTCTCTAAAAAAGATTTCTCACAGCTTGAACTGGTTGATAACAGCTGCTTTTTTTTAATGATCCGGATAACAGATCCATATGGATCATTAAAAAAACAGCTAATGTATATATGTAATTGTTGCTCGGAGTGGCGATAGATGTGAAAACCAGACTAATGTTAATGATTTTAATTTACAAATTATGAAATATTAATTTTTGATACTACAAATAATTTCAAAATCCAAAAAAAAATCTGTTATTTCATAGTTTAAGGTTATCACTTCTGTCGGCAGTCCCAATGACTGCTTTGTTTTTTTTAATGAACTATAAGCCGAGAAATTCCAACAAATTTTTTTTTTAGGAAGCTGACCAAGGATCCGAAAAAACGACATTAGATGGTGGAGAAACTGAGACTCTTCTAGCTCTTCTTTCAGCTCTAAAAGAGATGCATGATAACCAATTTAATTCCAATGAATTCGAAAGAGAAGTCCGCAAGCAAGGGCCGCTGCGTCTGCGATGGGGACGTGGCGCTGAAAATATGCATTCAAACGTGAGCATATTTGATTTTTTTTGTTTTTCATTATAGAGATTAACTAACAATTCCTAACACAGGTTCATCATAAAAGTGTAAATCACGATGGAGAGTCGACAGATAATAGTATATCCTCTTCAGTTAAGGAGTAAATCTACGAATTGAATTTTATCCAAAAATTGGCTCCTGCCATTTCAATAGTATGAGCACATTGCAATTGAAATTTGAATTGACAAAAAATAAATAAAAACAAAATCAGATCCTTTAATTCATATACATGTAAAAATAAATTGAAAAATTACCGCTCTAATAAGAATTTTACTTTTATCAAGCAATTTGTGTGATATTTTTTGTTAATTGTTTGGCCAATTATTTCATCTGTTTTTTTTTCTTTATTTAATGTTTAAAAAAGACTTATAATGGCTCATATATGGCATTAAATGATTTGTAAATAGTCTTACACTTTTTCATATACGACATTAATTAATTGATGCACATATAGTATAAAACATATAATATACCATTTCTTTTTTCGATATTCAAATTTTTTCAAGCTATATATATCATTTACATGCATCAGAAGATCAACCAAATACTAACTTAGTATTAGAGTGAGTTTATAGTAACACTGAAATGATGAATGCAAAAGATAAACAGTGTCGTGCCAATAAATTAAACCGTCACCACCATCAATCATTTAAAAAATATTGATCGAAAAATTTGAATAGAACTGAAAAAATACACAGATAAAGTGCGAATATAATATCCCGATATATGTACTAACATGTAAAAATTCAAATTATTTTCGTCTCATTGAAACAAAAGAATCAAAAAAC
This sequence comes from Chrysopilus asiliformis, assembly GCA_964034945.1. Lineage (NCBI taxonomy): Eukaryota > Metazoa > Arthropoda > Insecta > Diptera > Rhagionidae > Chrysopilus > Chrysopilus asiliformis. Next base: position 60,492,029 of record OZ035960.1, read on the forward strand.
TGTTAGCACCTCAAATGCATCAACGTTTACTATTCTTTTGCTCACTATAGGACTATTGTGTTAATAATATATAAAACATATATAAATAAATGTAAATATTTATTTTAAATCAAAATTAAAACCAAGTTATTAAACATTATATGAGTAATTGTATCAGTATTTTATCGAAATAAGCATTTATTAGTCAATAAAATTAAATTTCAAAAAAGTTTGTGATTTTCATTATTTACTCAATTATACATTTTTTTTATTTTACTAGAGACTTCGTTCCTAACCGCTTTACGGACTAACCATCCCCAGAGCAATTGGCAGGGAAGGCGTGATAAAGTGCAGTTTTTCAAAAAGTGTTCAAAACGGTCCAATTTCTACTTATTTAACTCTGAGTCACTAGTTCCTATCAAGAGGTTTCTTTAAATAACATGTCCCATTAGTTAAAATCGGATCTTATTCCATTCAGCGGTCCAACAAATATCAGAAAAGGGGGAAGAGATATTTCAATAACAAGATAACAAGCGTCAAATCTATTTTATAATTTTATAAGATGACATCTCGGAAAAGCCTCGTAAGTTTACCTCGTAAGTAGATGAACTGTCTTTGCATAGAAAATTGTGGGTTATTGCGGCAACAGGTCATTGCGATACCCCAAAAATCACAACCGGACCTAAAGCGGTACAGAGGCGGCTTAAAGATGGGCGTGGCATGTGATAGTTCAATCCGGGGTTTAAATGTTATGTCTATCACACAATAAGATGAATAAGATGATATGGCTCAAAAGGGGGGTTGCAGAATAACTGGAGATGAGGGTGTAAGAGCCCTCATTATCCTAGCAGCTACGTGAAAAGATTGAAAAATTGAGAGTAGTTTGTGACTGAGTTATGAGAAACCCTGAACGAGGTCGGGGAAAGAACTTTTATCGTTCTTAGGACTTTTATCGTCCCAGACTAATCAGTTCATTGGCAATTTCGGGCCAAAAGAACCCCTTAATAAAACAACTAGAAGCTAAACAAATCACATAAAAACATCGTTGTTCCCTCTAATTTATATATATATATATATATATATATATATATATATAGCCAACAGGTATAATTTCCTAACCGGCAGATTTCAAGCAAAGAGAAAACTAACAAAAATTATAAAATAAATAAAAAAAATCATTGAAATATTGAGAAATAATGCTAAAAACAAAAAAAAGAAGAAAAAAAAAACAACATTGTTATAATTTACTTAAAACTTTTTTCCGAAACATGTTACGCGAAATATTAAAATCAAACACATCTGCGCAATTATTAAATAAATCACACATATTCGTAATTGGCTCGTTCACCCCATAAACAGTTCTATGGAATGACAAATTTATGAAGATGTTGTGCCTAAGCTGACGAGGAGCCACATTAAAATTAGTTTTGACATAGTCGACAAAATGACATGGTTGAACATTTAGCAACATTTAAACTAATATGATTTTCTTTACACCAAGTAGACAATACGTTTAAATCATTTTGCAACACAAAAGAATCTTCCAAACAATCAATGACATGATAAAGTTTAGCATCGTCAGCATATAATAATAAATTGGACGATTTTAGAACATCACATAAATCATTAATAAATAAAATAAATAACAAAGGTCCGAGATGGCTTCCTTAAGGAACCCCGGAGCGAACGACAAACACTCTTGAGAAATAATTGTGAATTTTTACTAATTGCAATCGATTAAAAAAATAAGACGTTGGCCACTTAAGAAGACTAGAATGCATACGAATTAATTGAAGTTTTGTCAAGAGTAAAATATGATTAGCTCTATCAAACGCTTTCGAGAAATCTGCATAAATTTTCCAAGCTGAGAGGAAAACTCCAGTTTTTAATGAAAAATTGAATAAGAGGTGTAACGAATAGGCTAAACTATTCTTACAATTCTTAAGGATAACAGGAGGGACCAAGTCAGGTCCAGCTCTTTTTTTAATATCAACCTTGCCTAATTCCTCAAGAATCGTATCAAGATCAAGCTCAACTAAGCCAATATCAATAGAACTATAATCATTTGATGAATTAAAACAGTTCTTGATGGGTGAGTTATCGTAGACATTCTCAAAATAATCAGCGAAAAGGTTGACAATCTGTTCCTCTGAAGTCGCAATGGAGTTATTAAAAAATATTCTTTTTAACCAGAAGAACCAGGGTAACCAGAAGATTTCCTTTATAAGTTCACGAACGACCAGAATTTAGATGAATGTCTAGTTAGATTACGCTGAAGATTTAACAGATAATTTTTATAATTCGTTTTCGGTTCGTTTACGAATTTCCTGCGCAGAGTCGAATAAGTGTTATAGCGGGAGGTGTAAAATCACCAAAAACGAAAACTGATTCCAAACAACGAAATCTGTCACACAATGATTTCAGGACATTAACATGGCTTTCATATACTGAAAAAGTAGAGTACGGAGGAGATAACGTGACCAAAACAGAAACGCATTCTAAGTTGAAAAATGATTGTTAACAGCTATCAAAACTCCGCCACCATGTAATTTATTGCTAGTAAATGATGAACGGTCCTTACGATAAACATTGAATTTGGAGTCAAATAATTCAGACGAACTAATCGAAGATACGAGCCATGTTTCAGTTAATACTATACAATCATAATCAGATGATAAACAACGTAAGTAAAAGTCATTACATCGAGATCTTAATCCTTGAACATTTTGTTAATAAACATAAATTGTACATTTATCTCTGAAAGTTAAATTATTTGAGTTGGAATCGGTAGATTTCGAAAATATTGATTAACAAATTCTTTGATGAGAAGTCCTTTCGGCCAGAAGCTCCTGCTAACTGCTCTATCGTAAATGTTGTTGGGGACCCGAAGTTTAAATGATACAAAAGATATCTCATCCATGTCCGCATCTTTCCTCAAGAGGCTGAAGCATAAAAGTTTAGAGGGATCCGCAATATTTAACTTGCTAGCGACATAGCGAGTAATGAAGTCAGCTGATGTTCTCTTATCACAATGGGAGACGAGAATCCAACAAGGCATAGCTGCTGGAACGATAAGGTCAGTGACCACCGGAGTTGCGTTCACATTCAAATAACCAGAAATGCTCCGGGAGTTTGACAAAACGACTGGTGTAGGTGGCACAACAGGATCCTGCCGTGGTACCGCAATAGTACCAGAAGGCGAAGCTGAAGTTGCACAATTTTTATTAGAGATAGTAGCTGATCGAGCGGAAACAGCTGACACATTATTTGATCTCGTTGATGAAGATGTAGATGTTTTCAGATGCGTTACTGATTGTAATAGGCGATTCATTGTTGACATTGATGGGCAAAGATGAAGTAGACGATGATTTTTTGCTGGTGTTAGTATCGAAGTTAGAAAGAGAACGTCGCTTGAGCTCTGGGATGACAGCTTCCTTCATCGATAATTTTTTCACCTGTACCACTAGGTCATCAATTTTTGCTGCTAATATTTTAATCGATGAACTCGAACACAAAACCATATCCACACAAAACCACTATTTTGATTAAGTAGAGCAAGTTGATTCACTGTGACACCAATACAATCCATATGGCAAGAGCCATCATAAATGCCACCACAGTTGACATAATTCGAACCATTATTAATTGATGTATTGCAATCGGAACACTATTTCAACATTGTCTATGCTTTTAAAAATCTATTTCTCACAAATAGAAAGTGTTTTTCTTATTATTTGGTTAAATAATTAGATACTTTAGATAAATAAATTAAGAGCGAAGTAGTACACGTCTGACTGTCACAAAGGTTCGTGTTTTTGCCTCTTCTTCGGCTCACCCTCCGCTCAAAGACACTTTTTGACGTGGATACGTCTTGGATTTTGGTTATGGGGGTACAAATTAGAAAATCGGCTTACTGCCATGATAACAAATTTGCAATCGATGATACTCGATAGTTTGTGGTGACATCCGAACAGAAATTGTGTTATAAAATGCGGCCTACATTAAAGAATTGTTTAGGGTATTTTTTATGTTAAACTATGTTCAATTATTTTTTAAAAAATCAAAATCTTAATTTTCACTGCCGCTGTTATGCTGTATTTGCTGCTTGCAGTACAGATTTCACATTTATACTCTTTTTATGTTTTCTTTGTGTGCATTGAATCTCATGGAGAACTTGATTGTTTCTCTTCTCTAAATGGGTTGTTCTGATTCTGGCAATTCATTTTATTTTGGTTCAATTCGCTTTGGAGGAATTGAAATAAATGGAAAATAAAAATCACTCTCTAGAGAACAAAATTCAGAATTTCACTAAAACGCTCCAAATAACGCGAAAAAATTATGGTTTTTACGTTCTTTGAGAACAAAACTTTAATGCTGGGACCGATATATCGCTCTCTTACTAATGAAATACATAGGGGTGACTGGGATATTCTGGACCGCATTTTCATTTTGGCTAAAAACTCGCAAAAAAAAACATTTTCTGAAAATTTCAAAGCTTGAATTTGTAGTACGATAAATAACCTCTCTTTGGGCACAGCAGTTCGGTCAAATTGTATTAAATTATACAAGTTATATCAGTTGGCGCAAAATTGGCGTTTTTGCGATTTTGAAAAATCTCGGGGTATTGTGATAGGGATGCAACATCGTTCATAAAACCTCGATATATCGAAAATCGATGTTTTTTTAAGGCGACATCGATGTCAAAAAACATAGTCCTGAAAACATCAATATCTCGATGTTTTTCCGATGTTTTGAAAAAGTTAAATTTAATAAATAATTTAGCCACCTGGCGGATGCTCTACTGTGGGTGGAGTGCACTCAGGTAGAATTAACACGGTTTTAATTCTTCTTATACGTTGAACCAAAAAAAACCCCGTTAGTTTTCGAGATATTCGCAAAAAACTATTTTTTTTTAAATACCGGCATCTGTTCATAACGGCTTGAGATACGGAGTTCTGGTAAAAGACATAAATGTAGCTCTAGTAAAAGACCAATTTTATTGTCTCCAAGTTTTCTAATACATAAGACTACTAGAAAATATTTAGTTTCGGAATAAATCCCAAAAAACGAAATCGTAGTTTTTAAAAAGCCGCCGTTTTGGTTACTTCCGGTTAACGGATTTCCACATCAGGACCAAACTTTTCTGTAAAATTTCATGGCTAGCTCTGGTATTTTTTGCGAAATCTTGTAGAAAGATGAAACCGAAAATTGATACCAAAGGAAATTTAAACAAATCTTTAAGTAGAGTGGCTATATTAAATCTATCTAAAAACTAGTCCCTTTAGTCCTAAAATTAGTTTCTCTACTAATTTTATGAAGAGTAATGTTTATCGATACCTCGATATATCGGCCTGTTCAACATCGAGGTTAAAACTCGATATTTTTCAACGATACCTCGATGTTTTGCAAACATCGAGGTATCGTTGGCATCCCTAATTGTGGACCACTTTGTAAATCGATTAAAAATGGAAAAATGTGATAGACAAACTTTTTTTTTTGATTCATATATTTATTATATAACAGACAAAGTGAAATGAAGTGAAAAATTGCAATGAAAATCAGTCCGAAACGCAATGTTCGCAAGTCCAGTAACTTGCAGTCATTCCGGAGCATCCCAAGTGACCAGCTCGATCGCACACGTTGCAATGGATGGTATTTCGGCGGTTCATTTTTTTTGGCATATTTTTCTTACAAATTATGCAAAAACCGACCTCACAATCGGTTGAAGATGCTTGTTTCTTCTGTGGTGTCTTCGATTTGCCACGATATTTTTGCTTTTTCGATAATGGTTTACCGCCTTTCTTCTCCAATCTCTTTCGCTTCTTATCAGCCTTCTCACGAAGCTCATTTACAACCTCTGGCGATGTCAAAACGGCCGATTTCATGATTACATTCAATAAATTTTTCATTACATCCACATCAGCAGTAGCAACGTCGATCTTCGCCTTATCAAAACTCGCGATATAGCGCATCAAATTAGTTTTTGGAATTTTGAACGCCGTTGAAACTTGCCGGAGTGAGATCTTGTGAATTTTCACCTGCTTCATCGCCTCCAAAATATTGTCGAAATCAATTGATTTCTCCTTTTTAGCATAATAACGCGGTATTGTGGCTGAAAAAGGTAAGTAAATGTAACCGAAATTCTCTACAGAAGAGAACCTAACCTCAACATTGTATACTTGCATTTGAAAAATTATTATCGTACCAAAAAAATATTAGAAACTAGCTTGCATACCCGTCGTTGCCGGGTTAAGCTTTTTGTCTAAGTTTTAGAATACGAAGAAAACCGGAAAGAACTTAAAAACTTTTTAATGGGTCTGTAAGGACAACACCCCGAAATGACCCTCTGATTGCCGCTGCCTCAGCAATCGTCATTTCACAGGCGTGGGATGGTGAACGGTGGATGAGGGTGTTGAATATCTATTCAATTACAAAACAACTAGAATATTATAAATACTTTGAATTGTATAACGTTTCATCTGAATTCAATAATACACTCTTTTTATAGTCTTCTGTATTACAGTCGATTTTTCATTTTTTAGTTCTTTGAATAAACTCAAACTGTTCGCATCTGAACAAGCTGCGTTTGATTTAAAATCCCAACAAAGGTTATGGGCCCAGGACGTTAGTATCAAACGTAGTTGATTTCTTTTTTGTTTTCGCGTCAGTAGTTTTAAAGGTAATCGAATGATGAGTTCTTCGCTTTACCAAATCGATAAGTTATCGGAAAATAACTATGGTGGCTGGAAGATCCAAATGAGATCGATTCTAGTACATAATGATTTATGGGACTACGTATCAGCGGATTTGCCGGTTAAATTAGAAGACCAGGCTGCTTGGAAATCCAAGGATGCGAAGGCGTTGGCTACCATCTTACTAAGTGTAAAAACTTCGCAGCTGATACACATTAAGGCATGCAAGACATCAAAGGAAGCATGGGGTAAATTGGAATCTGTTTTTCAGCCGAAAGGACCTGCTCGAAAAGTGTCGCTTTTCAAGCAATTGACGAGCCTCAAAATGGCGGAAGGAACAGGTATGCCCGAACACTTAAACAATTTTTTCGAAATTCTGGAAAAATTAAACGAGATCGATATTACTCTTAATGACGAAATGGTGGTTATTATATTGTTATCGAGTTTGCCCACTACGTATGAAAATTTTGTAATCGCAATCGAATCGCGAGATTCATTGCCACCTTTAACTTCTTTGAAGACACAGCTTTTGGAAGAGGGGATGAGGCGTGAGAAGGATGGTTATTCCCAGACGGATGCGGTATCGGCATTCTATGTGAAACAAAAAGGCGAGTCTTATCAGCAGCAGTCAAAAACACAACTACAGTCTAACAAAAAACAATTAAAATGTTTTAACTGTAAAAAGAGAGGACACTACGCATCGGCCTGTCGTGCAACAAAAGGTTCAAATAAACCGACAGCTTCATTTGCGATGTTAAATGCTAATTGTTCTTTGTCTGAGTTAAATAGTAAAAAATCCTGGATTTTTGACAGTGGCTGCACAAGTCACATGTGTTCTGACAAAACTTTCTTTACAAAAATGCACGATCATATAGAAAAAATCGAATTCGCGAATAAACAATCTATAAATTCACTCGGTCGTGGCGAAATATTATTAGAAACGGATTATAGTGAAATAGTGCTACGAGATGTACTTTATGTGCCGGATTTATTCGCTAACTTTATTTCGATGGGAAAGGTTACCGAAAATGGGTTCATCGTTGAATTTAGTTCGAGTGAGGCAAAAATTAAAAAATCAGATGGCAAAAATATGTTAATTGCCAAAAAGTTCAAAAACTTATTTATCTTTCAAGCAAATAAAGAACTGAGAGGTGACAACACTAAATTTTTGTTGAATGTCACAAATGAAAACAAAGATTTTTTATTATGGCACGACCGTTTCGGCCATATAAATGCCAAAAGTTTAAGTGCGATGCATAAAAACAATATGGTGCGCGGTTTAGATTTAAAGCATCAAGTAGATGCATTCGAATGCGATATTTGTCTAAAAGGAAAAATGTGCGCGTTGCCTTTTCAAAATTCATTGCACAGAAGCACAGAAGTGTTGGAATTAATCCACAGTGACGTTTGTGGGCCGATGAGGACGCGTTCGTTAGGTGGGGCGAAATATTTTTTAACATTTATTGACGATTTCACGCGGAAAATGTTTGTTTACTTTATAAAAGAAAAAAGTGAGGTATTTGAAACCTTTAAACTATTTAAAGCCAAAGTGGAACTCGAAACGGGGAAGAAAATTAAAACTCTGCGGTCGGATAACGGGGGCGAGTACATGGCGAACAATTTTAATCGTTTTTTGAATGAAAGTGGCATTCAGCATCAAACGACGGTCAGCTACACGCCGCAACAAAACGGTATTTCGGAGCGGGCTAATCGGACAATTGTCGAAAAAGCGCGGTGTATGTTGCTTTACTCAAAACTACCCCAGTCCCTGTGGGCGGAGGCGGTTAGCTGCGCAGTCTATCTCATTAATAGATCACCTACAAAATCTTTAAATAAAATCACTCCATGTGAAGCGTGGTCTGGAATGAAGCCAAGTGTGGCTCATTTGAGAATTTTCGGGTGCAAGGCAATAATGCTCGACAAGAAACCAGGAAAATCTAAATTCCAGCCCAGGGGTCTAGAGACCTATATGATAGGATATGCCAGCGTTTCAAAGGGTTACCGGCTGTACGATCCAGCAACAAGAACTACAAGAATCAGCAGAGACGTCAAATTTTTGGAGCACCCAGGCAAGCTTTTTTCACAACCAATAAATAATGATTCGTTTTTCGTAGAAATTAATGAAAAGGAGGAGCAACGAGATCTGTCGTTGAAGACTTTGGCTTCTGATGATGAAGAAGATGCATTCGAAAACGCTGTAGACGACGAGGTATTCCAGAATGTTTCTCAACAGAGGGCATACCCAAAAAGGGGGCTAGCTCAGCAGCGGGTCGGGGTTACTCATCCTGTCACCAATACACAAAGGGGGTATGCACATTTAAAGGGTAGAGTGGCAAACTGCCCGGAGATGGGGGTTATCGCACCCCTAGCAGTTACGACACTATCAAAAAGGGATCAGGATCATATGGGAAGGGGAAAAAGGGAAGGGGAACACAACCGAAACAAATTTTGTAGCACATTGTTAAAATAAATCAAAAGGTATCTTAGCAATACATTTCTAAACGTTAACGCAACGTTCAATCATTTGCCGAAACCATGGCTTAAACTATGTTGTCAATAAGGTCAGCGAACGCAGACAAAATGTAATGATCAATTCTGTCCCAAATCCAAAAGTTTAATAAAAATGAAACCAAATTTTCTTTAAGAATTACAAATTTTAATAAAAAAAATGAAAAGGAAATTTTAATATAACGAAATTCTAAGTCCTAAATTCAAGAAAGAAAAATTAACAAGCTATTATCCTAACGGTGGCCACTCCTAATCTATAGAAAAAAATTTTATAAATATGTACAAATCAAAATAATATCTTAAATAACATGTCTTATGTAATCTGTTTTCATGTTAGTATTTAGTGAAGTGTATTTATATATTAATGAATTAAATGTTTGAATGAATGTGATTGTTTTTATGTAATTTGTGGATGCAATGTTGTGTGTGTGTGTGTATGTGTGATGTTGATTGCAGTGTTGTATGGATGATATTGATTTCGTCCTGCATGAGCCTTCTGCGTCGATCGAGGAAATGCATGCATGATTTATGTGTGTATGTGTATTAAAACGTGTGTGTGTTTGAATGAGTGTGTTTGAATGTGTTCCGTTGGATATGAATAGGTGCATGCAATGATATGATTGTGACGTGGAATTCGCTTTGTATGATCCAGTGACGTCAGTGAATGATTTGCATGCGAAATTTTATGAAATTTTAATTGTCGTGTGATGAGTCCTCTCCCAAGGTGTGTTGTTGTGTGTATGTATGTGTTGTGTGTATGTATGTGTTGTGTGTATGTGTGCGTGTGTGTTTTTAGATGAAATTATGTTTTAGAAGAAGGATATTCACAACAAAAAAAACAATGCAACTGATTTTTAATGATTGAATCGCTATACTCTCTAAAAAAATTGTTCAATTTGTATTTTCAAAATTTAGGTTAGTACAAAAAGGTCATAATTTACGTACGCGAAATGTAATTTATGCAAGAAATTCTAGGTTAGTTGAGTTCGTGCGCTATTCCTCAAATTCCAAGGACAATACTTTCATCTCATCTAGAATAGGGAAGTAAAATCCTTGAAGCCTAGTAACAACTGAAGAGAAGCTACTGGAAAAAATCGCCAAACAATGCCATGGAATGAATCGAATTTCTATCGGTATTTTAACTATAGAATCTCGAAACATCGATCGTTACAGGCCTTTGTTGGGGCTGGACCCCCGACGAACATCTATTCCAAATTTCAGGCCAATCGGTTCAGTAGTTTCCCCGCGAAAGAGTAACATAGCGCAAAACCTAAGTTCCAAAATCATTTTACCCCCTCCCCTTGCTCCCCCATCCCTCGCGCTACTTTTCCGTACACCTATAACCAGAACTACCACAGACACTCATGCCAAATTTCAAGTCAATCGGTTTAGCCGTTTTTGCGTGAAAGAGGAACAGACAGACAGACAGACAGACAGACAGACATAAACTCATTTTTAAAAGCTTTTATTTAGCTTGCCTTCATGTCTGTTTGTCTGTCAGATAAAATCTTGCAACCCAATTTTGACCCACTTCCACTTGTCCGATTGACTTGAAATTTTGCACACTTATATAAGTCCGATGACAATACAATATTTTCACTACTTCGTCCTTGTAAGGATAACGGAAGGTCCTGTAAGGATAACGTGATTATCCTTTTCTCCAAATTTTCCGTAAAAAATCTATTCTGGGGGTTTTTGGGGTCGCTGAATCCGAATCTGTCATTAAAAAGTCAGTAAGGATAACGGAAGGTCCTGTAAGGATAACGTGATTATCCTTTTCTCCAAATTTTCCGGAAAAAAATCTTTTCTGGGGGTTTTTGGGGTCGCTGAATCCGAATCTGTCATTAAAAAGTCAGTAAAGATAACGGAAGGTCCTGTAAGGATAACGTGATTATCCTTTTCTCCAAATTTTCCGGAAAAAATCTATTCTGGGGGTTTTTGGGGTCGCTGAATCCGAATCTGTCACTAAAAAGTCAGTAAGGATAAAGGAAGGTCCTGTAAGGATAACGTGATTATCCATTTCTCCAAATTTTCCGGAAAAAAATCTATTCTGGGGGTTTTTGAGGTCGCTAAATCCGAATCTGCCATTAAAAAGTCTGTAAGGATAACGGAAGGTCCTGTAAGGATAACGTGATTATCCTTTTCTCCAAATTTTCCGGAAAAAAATCTATTCTGGGGTTTTTGAGGTCGCTAAATCCGAATCTGCCATTAAAAAGTCTGTAAGGATAACGGAAGGTCCTGCAAGGATAACGTGATTATCCTTTTCTCCAAATTTTCCGGAAAAAAATCTATTCTGGGGGTTTTTGAGGTCGCTAAATCCGAATCTGCCATTAAAAAGTCTGTAAGGATAACGGAAGGTCCTGTAAGGATAACGTGATTATCCTTTTCTCCAAATTTTCCGGAAAAAAATCTATTCTGGGGTTTTTGAGGTCGCTAAATCCGAATCTGTCATCAAAAAGTATGTAAGGATAACGGAAGATCCTGTAAGGATAACGTGATTATCCTTTTCTCCAAATTTTCTGGAAAAAAATCTATTCTGGGTGTTTTTGGGGTCGCTGATCCGAATCTGTCATCAAAAAGTATGTAAGGATAACGGAAGGTCCTGTAAGGATAACGTGATTATCCTTTTCTCCAAATTTTCCGAAAAAAAATCTATTCTGGGGGTTTTTGGGGTCGCTGAATCCGAATCTGTCATTAAAAAGTCTGTAAGGATAACGGAAGGTCCTGTAAGGATAACGATTATCCTTCTCCTCAAATTGTCTTGAAAAAAATCTATTCTGGGGGTTTTTGGGGTCGCTGAATCCGAATCTGTCATTAAAAAGTCTGTAAGGATAACGGAAGGTCCTGTAAGGATAACGATTATCCTTCTCCTCAAATTGTCTTGAAAAAAATCTATTCTGGGGGTTTTTGGGGTCGCTGAATCCGAATCTGTCATTAAAAAGCTGTAAGGATAACGGAAGGTCCTATAAGGATAACGTGATTATCCTTTTTCTCAATTGATCCGGGAAAAAATATATTCTGCGGGTTTTGGGGTTCGCTGAATACGATTCTCAAGTTAAAAAGCCTGTAAGGACATCTCAAATGTAAGGATATATATTCGAAGACTAAAAAGAACAAAATAAAAAAAATAAAAAAAAATTTAAAAAAAAAGCTTTTATTAAAAAAATGCACTAAAAAGAAAAAAATAATTTTCTGGACGCTGTGTATCACAAATATAAAAGCTTTTAAAAAGCGAGATAAAGCATAAAACAATAAAATAAACATTTATCTCGCTTTTTAAAAGCTTTTATATTTGTGATACACAGCGTCCAGAAAATTATTTTTTTCTTTTTAGTGCATTTTTTTAATAAAAGCTTTTTTTAAAAAAAAAATTTTAATTTTTTTTTATATAGTGACGCATATTGCGGTTTAAATAATAAAATTCCATGCCATAAACCAGTGATGCATATATACGTCACATACTCCCTGACGTCACCAATTGCGCAATAAATATAATTAATATATGTATACTGATATTGAACTATAATTAACTTATATAATTAAAATTTATCATCTGGTTTATGCCTACGCCTCTAATCACCTCAGTCGTGAACGTGTTAAAGAGAAACAATTTCGATCTTAACTTGGGAGGGAGAACGAAAAATTTGCATCGATCGTTCCGACTCCTACGAATAGTACCGCGGAGTTCAAAAACGATTGCGCTTGCAAATCATTTTCGTAAGAAAAGAGTGAGAAGAAAGAAATAGTAAAATAAAGTTTTGAACACTGGTTTTAGTTGCTGTAAATTGAAATTACTTTGTTGTTTTTGTCCTGTAATTTTATTTTATTTTTTTTTTTGGTTTTTATAACATTTTAGAATTAAACATTTGTTCGTTGTGTTGCAAGTGAAATTTGATTTTTAGGTACAAGATGCCGAAATTCACCAAACGGAGAGGCACATCCCGTAAACGTGACATTACGGTCAATCAAATTGTTTCTTTAGTTTCCTTTTCACTAAAATTTCTTACTTAAATATCTATTGGCGATCGTTGTAGGCGGATACACGTCTTCTTGCCGTCTCTACGAGACAGACACCTGCTTTTTTCCTTAAACTTAGAAAGTCATGTTAATCGATTTGCAGTTAGCCATCTCAAAGAACGATGCACGAAAATGCCCCTTGACTAACTTTTGGGTTTCACTTTGGTTGTACCAGCATTAGAAAGGTATTTAGTTTCATGGACATAAGCTCTTTTTTGGCGGGGAACTGCAGGGGGATGGTCAGCTGCCATCTTAGGGGCACTGATTTTTTCATGCATTTTTAGACGATTTTTATGCCCCCGGGCTAACTTTTGAACTAGTTCGGGTTTCACTTTCGTAGTACATCCATTGGAAAGGTAATTTGCTCTAGTTTCATGGACATAAGCTCTTTTTTGGCGGGGAACTGCAGGGGGATGGTCAGCTGCCATCTTAGGGGCACTGATTTTTTTATGCATTTTTAGACGATTTTTATGCCCCCGGGCTAACTTTTGAACCAGTTCGGGTTTCACTTTCGTAGTACATCCATTGATAAGGTAATTTGCTCTAGTTTCATGGACATAAGCTCTTTTTTGGCGGGGAACTGCAGGGGGATGCAGGGTTCAGGCGATTGCCGAATTTCCAAATCCTACAACAGTGCGTCAAGTTCGGCGATTATTGGGTATGGCCGGGTGGTATAGGCGGTTTATTCCGAATTTTGCGGCAGTTACCGCACCTGTCACCGACCTTTTGAAGAAGGGAGTGAAATTTAAATGGAATGCCCAAGCTCAGAAAGCGTTTGAAGATTTAAAGCAAATCTTAACCACGAAGCCAGTCTTGGCTAACCCTGATTTCTCGAGACGTTTTTATATAAGGTGTGATGCCAGCTGTTCTGGACTCGGGAGTGTCTTGTTCCAGTTGACGGAAGAGGGGAAAGAAAAGCCGTTAGCGTATATGTCGCAAAAGTTGAATGCCGCACAGAGAAATTATAGCGTGACAGAACTGGAATGCTTGGCAGCGGTGCTCAGCGTCAAAAAATTCAGACAGTATATTGAGGGTTTTCCCTTTACAATCATTACAGACCACGCTAGTCTAAAGTGGTTGATGAGTCAGCGTGAGCTCAATGGTAAGTTAGCAAGATGGAGTCTCAAACTTCAAGGGTTTGATTTTGAGATCAGACATGTCAAGGAGTCTGAAAATGTGGTAGCTGACGCGCTATCGCGGTTGTTTGAGGACTTCCCCGAGGTAGTAGTGTCTGAAATTGCTAAATTTCCTGAGGGAGGGGTGGATTTGTCTGATGATGGGTTTTTGGATCCTGGATACGTGAAGTGGAAGGACACAATTAATCAGTCTCCAGAGAGCTATCCCAATCTGCGAGTGGTGAATGAAAGAGTGTATGTGAGGGCGGAGCCAAAAGTGAGGGATGAGTTAACCGATGTACCGTTATTCAAGTTGTGGGTGCCTGAGTCTTTGAAGAGCGAACTTTTAAAGAAAGAACATGAGTCATCATTGGTTTCTCATGGGGGTAATAGAAAGACTTTGGAACGATTGAGAAGGTTTTATTATTGGCCTAGAATGCGGAAAGATGTGGGTGAGTTTGTACGGAACTGCGAGGTGTGCAAGGCGACGAAGGCCCCAAATAAGGTCTTAAGGCCACCAATGGGTGATCAAGTAAATACTGTCCGTCCGTTCCAGAAACTCTATGTGGACTATTTAGGTCCCTACCCGCGATCGAAAAGGGGTAATACCTACATCTTCGTAGTGGTGGACCACTTTAGCAAGTTCGTGTTGATGAAAGCTTTACCGAGGGCTACGGTTGAAAAGACGGTGGAGTTTCTTTACAAAGACGTATTTTGTATGTTTGGGTTTCCAGAGTTAGTACATACTGACAATGGTCCGCAATTTACGTCTAAAGAATTCCGCGGATTTCTACAGAAAAACGGCGTTCGCCACATGTTATCGGCTTATTATTCGCCTCAAGCGAATGCGTCGGAAAGAGTAAACCGTTCAACATTGGCCGCAATTAGAGCATATGTCGGTAGTGATCATCGCAATTGGGATGAATACCTTCATGAAATTGCTAGCGCACTGCGTGGATCCTTTCATGAGTCTATCGGGAGTTCCCCGTATTACGTGTTATTTGGGCAGCAATGTGTAAGCCATGGATCTATGTATGAGTTAATGAGGAATTTGAATGCGTTGGAAGAATCGGAGATTGAGATTGTGAGTAGGGGGGATTATCGCGCCAGAGTGCATGAGAGAGTGAAGAATTGTTTGAAAGAGGCATACGACAAAGGCGTGCATAAATACAATTTGCGATCACGGTTAAGGTCGTTTGAACCAGCCCAGGTAGTTTTCGTCAGAAATTTCGTGCAAAGCTCGGCAAATAAGAAAATAGCGGCAAAGTTCTGTCCGAAGTTTGTGAAAGCTCGCGTTAGGAAAAAAATCGGTAACGTAAATTATGAGGTTGAGGACTTGAATGGGAAGTTACTGGGAGTGTTCCACGCTAAGGACATCCAGACTTGAGTAAGGGACGCAGTTTTATTTGGTTTTTCTCGGTTTTCTTTCCGTAAGGAGGGGGGTAATGAAGCGAACGGTGTGTTCCTCCGTTCCCTTCTGTGTTGGAGAAGCGGCAGCATCTCTGGATCTAGAATAAAAATAGAAAAAAAACATGTGTGTGCAGTGCACACGCGGTAGAAGTGAAACCTTAGGAAAACTAAACAGCGAGAGAATGAGACGAATGCGGTATCAGGGGTGGGATAGTTATAGCGTTTATTTATTATAATATTGGTACCAGGTTCAAAAGTAATATTATATTTTTATTGAAAATCTAATACCGGATTCGTGATCAGCGACCCCAAAAACCCTAAAATGCAAATTTTTCCGGGGAAAATGGGAAAAAGGATATTTTCATTATCCTTACAGGATCTTCCGTTTCGAATTTTGAAACTCTAATACCGGATTCGTGATCAGCGACCCCAAAAACCCTAAAATGCAAATTTTTCCGGGGAAAAATGGGATAAAGGATATTTATCCTTACAGGACCTTTCGTTTCGAATTTTGAAAATCTAATACCGGATTCGTGATCAGCGACCCCAAAAACCCCGTAGTGCCAATTTTTCCGGAGAAAAATGGGAAAAAGGATATTTTCATTATCCTTACAGGACCTTCCGTTTCGAATTTTGAAAATCTAATATCGGATTCGTGATCAGTGACCCCAAAAACCCTATAATGCAAATTTTTCCGGGGAAAAATGGGAAAAAGGATATTTTCATTATCCTTACAGGACCTTCCGTTTCGAATTTTGAAAATCTAATATCGGATTCATGATCAGTGACCCCAAAAACCCTATAGTGCAAATTTTTCCGCGGAAAAATGGGAAAAAGGATATTTTCATTATCCTTACAGGACCTTCCGTTTCGAATTTTGAAAATCTAATACCGGATTCGTGATCAGCGACCCCAAAAACTCTAAAATGCAAATTTTTCCGGGGAAAAATGGGAAAAAGGATATTTTCATTATCCTTACAGGACCTTCCGTTTCGAATTTTGAAAATCTACATAGCTAAAAACCTGCTCCTGGCAACACAGATTATTTTGCAAAAAACCGCATAAAAATCGGTCCAGTAGTTTTTGAGTTTTGTAATCTCAGGCAGGCAGACAAACAATAAAACATCCATTTTTATTGGGTGCCGGTCAATTCATCGTAAACAATTTATCGTGAGACAATTTATCGTGAACAATTTATCGTAAAACAATTTATCGTAAGAACAATTTATCGTAAGAACAATTTATCGTAAGAACAATTTATCGTAAGACAATTTATCGTAAGAACAATTTATCGTAAGACAATTTATCGTAAGAACAATTTATCGTAAGACAATTTATCGTAAGAACAAGATTATTGTGGGAAGTGTTGGGGAGATGGGTCGGGTGGATGATGGGTTGGGTGGGTGATGGGTTGGGAGGGGCGGGGGAAGGGGGGGGAGGGGTAGGGGGAAGGGGGAGTTGTGGAGGGGAGGGGGAAGGGGGAGTTGTGGAGGGGAGGGGGAGGGGGAAGGGGGAGTTGTGGAGGGGAGGGGGGAGGGTGGAAGGGAGGCGGGGGAGTTGGGGAGGGTAGGGGGGAGGGGGGATAAATTAATGATGTTTCGTCTCACACACACACACATACACACACACACACACACACATATATATATATATATATATATATATATATATATATATATATCTTATATATATATATATATCTTATATATATATATATATACAGTGGCTCACATCCGTATTCGTAACACACCAAAGCCATCATAAATCTTATTGTAAAATATGGTAAAAGTGCATATTCAATTTGTTTTTTTCGTATACTTTATTTATTATAATTCACGCTTCAGTTTGACAACGAAAAATAAAAACAATTTTATTAAGGTTACAAAAATAACAAAAACAGGTACATTCATTGCAAAATTAGCATCACTTTCGTATTCGTAATTAGGTAGTTTTCATTGCAAATATTAAAAATAAATTGATTGAAATTAAAAACATTGGAAATTTTAATATTTTGTTGGATAGCCCTTCTGCTTTAAAACTTGTGATACTCGATTCGGCATCGATCGCACTAGTTTTTCGGTAACCTCAGGTCCTATTTTATACCACTCAGTTTCCAGTATGCGCCTCAGTTCTTGCTTATTCGAAATATGATATTTTCGGACCCGATTTTTTAATTCCTGCCAAAGGTTTTCAATTGGATTAATATCAGGTGATTGGGGAGGCGTCTCGATCACTTTAGGACAATTATAGAGCAACCATAGTCTCGTATCTAAGGCTTTGTGTTTTGGGTCATTGTCCTGGTAAAACTTGAAGGTGTCTTTTATTCCCAGGCGCGATGTACTTTCAGGCACATTTGTTTTCAGGATGCGTATATATTCTTTTTTATCCATTATACCATCGATAAAGTGTATATTTCCTACGCCCGCTGCTGAAAAACACCCCCACACCATCACGGATCCTCCGCCAAACTTAACAGTGGATTGTAGGTTTTCTTTTTTCAGCTCCTCGTTGGGCCTTCTCCATATTATTTGACGTCCATCTGATCCGAAAACATTGAATTTACTTTCATCAGTGAACAAAACGTGTTTCCAATAATCAAATGTATGATTTCGATATGTTTTGGCGAAGTTTAATCTTTTTTGACGGTTCTTATTAGATATCCATGGTTTTTTCCTCGCAACTCTACCGTTGTACCCGGTAGCTCTAATGCTACGTCGAACTGTTTCAGTACATACATCTTTACCAAAGTCTGACTTAATTCTTGCAGTAATTTTTGGTGCGCTAAGTCGGGGATTTTTCTTGATTTCTAGCATTATATAACGGTTATCAGCTGCAGTCAAAATTTTGCGATTATTGTTTCTAGGTGCATTCTCAATTCTGTTTTCAGTTTCATATCGTCGGATAATATATTGCACCGTAGAAATACTACGCTGAATTATATCACTGATTTCTTTAAGAGTTTTCCCGTTTTTCCGATGAAAAATCACCAATTTTCTTACTTCCAAAGAAGTTTCGCTTTGTTTTCTTCCCATTTTGAAAAAACACGGAACTTAAATCTAAAATTTATCCAAAGTCTATATTAACACAATCCAAAATGTTGTACTAACTAAATGTATGGAAATACCACAAAACAAGAAGCGCACACCGATTAAATTGCTATGACAATCTTTTTACGAATACGAAAGTGACTCATTTTTTTCGGATATTAGACCAATACGCATTTATTATTTGCAGGGGTGTGTAAATAATAAAAAATGAATGTTGGGGTAGATGAATTGGACAACAAGGAAGAGAAATACACAAGAATATTTTTGAAAAATATTTGTGTTTTAATTTAGAATTGAAAATAAAAAAGGAATAGAGGAATTACGAATACGAATGTGAGCCACTGTATATATATATATATATATATATATATATATATATATATATATATATATATATATATATATACATATATATATGTATGGGCGCCCGAATTTGTAAAAATAATATTCCTTACGATAAATTGTCTTACGATAAATTGTTCTTACGATAAATTGTCTTACGATAAATTGTTCTTACGATAAATTGTCTTACGATAAATTGTTCTTACGATAAATTGTTCTTACGATAAATTGTTCTTACGATAAATTGTTTTACGATAAATTGTTCACGATAAATTGTTTTACGATAAATTGTTCACGATAAATTGTCCGCGAATCATTTTTATTTATATACGAGTACATATGTATATATTGCAATTTATGACGAAACATAATTTATCGCCTCCTCTCTCCACTTCCTCCCTCCTAACACTTCTCCCTTCTCCCCTTTCCCTTCCCGTACCCCGCCCTCTTCCCCTACCCCTTCCCGCTTCCCATCAATCTTGTTTACGATAAATTGACTGGCACCCATCTGTATTCTATCTCATTTTCTCGTAGGCTAAAATATCCTATCTCTTTTTACTGTCGTTTCATCGAGTTTGAAATCACTCACAACGCCGCTAAAGAAGTTTTCACTTCAAAAAAGAAACACAAAGAATCAATGCTGATAAAAAGAATATTGTTGGAACTTATCTGACTACAACGGCAATCCAGTCCAAGTATTAAGGTCGTCTGAAATTCCTTCTTCTACTTTTTCTTAGCTTCCCAGCCCAGGTGTCCAAGTCCGTCCGTAAAGTTTTACAAAGTTCCCTCAAAATAGCAAAGGGAACGAAAATGAAAAAAAAAACACTGGAAATGACAAAACGAAACCACAGAAAAGCCTCTTAATTCGACACAAATTCGAACACAGACCGACACTACCGGGTTAGTAATATTAAGCACTTTTCACTTAATAACACACGAATTAAGCGCAAATAAAACGAAACGAAAGACGCAATCTCCTTATCGAAGGAAAGTGGCTGTTTACACACGGTTGATCCAGGCGCCTGGCCATGAACGAAACTGTCAAAATACAGGCAAGACGAGGAAGTGCGGGTGTCCCCCACTTCCTCGTCTTGCCTGTATTTTGACAGTTTCGTTCATGGCCAGGCGCCTGGATCAACCGTGTGTAAACAGCCACAAAGGTTTGGCACACGCATGACAGTTGACAGCTAGGAGTTGCCATGCGTGCATTACTCAATCAGTGAGGATACAAACAAAATTACCTTCAAGGATATTTTACGATTCGGCATTTTTGGTAAATTTAGTATCATTACTTTAATTGTTGTGATGCTGGGGTCGCCCGGATCATAGTGCTGAGAAATATTTAAGGGGTCCGTCAGTTATATCATGATAAATTAGGTTGAACAGAAATTTATTTTTAATATCTTTGGTTTGGTGGGTAATTTGTAAATTTGGTCCAGTGTAGTCGGGCAGTTAAGTGGACAGGATAAGGGACAAAGAAATCTGGTTTGCCCGTTGCCCGTTAGAAAAATACGGTTTTTTCTGCTTTTGGTGAGGAGATTGGTTTTTTTTTTTGCTTCTCGATTTTGGATTTGGAAGTGATAATACGTTTTTCCGTTTATCTTGAGTTCTAGCTGAATTTTCTTGATTTTTTTTTAGTGAAATTAGTAGGGAGTTAAATAGTGAATTTAGTAGTGTGTTAAGTTGCCTGGATTTGGAGAAATTGAGAGAAGTGGCCACCAGCATGGGATTTCCCAGAGATTTTCCAGCGGAGTTTAGTTGGCGAAAACAAAAGGAGTAACTTTCTATATTTTCTTTTTAGGCTTAGTTTTTATAGTTTTTAGATAGATTTGTGATTTAAAGTGGTGATTGGATAGTTTAGCTAGTTTTTAGTTTCTATATAATCTTGGTGAAAGGGTTTTGGATTACACTTTTTTTATTTAGCTAACGGTTTTTTTTTATATACCGCGAAAGTTTGCTATTCGTTGGCGGGAAACTTATCGGCCGATAACGGGTCGTACGTTTTGCTCCCCGACTGAATTTCATTGTTGTAGTTTTTTTATTGATATAAGCTGAAATTTTATCTTTGCGCTCGTTTTCTTTTTTAAGCGTGGTTCGACGCCGTCCACGCCGGTTTCGGTATTTTCGGGAATTTCGCGCGCGTCGTGACCTGTGGTGCTGTGATGACAAGTGCACAGTCTGATCGTGCAAATATTTTCTGAGCACCGAAGTTTAACAGTTTTTTTTATGAATTCTTACTTATTTATGTGTGAAATTGCGTTAGACATGTTTGCTTGAGACGTTTGGCGTTAGGGGGACAATTCAAGCATGTTCATGTGAGGCTAACTACAGTGTGTGCATGTTTTAGGATTCGATTGGTATGAGTGCGAATGGGGGAAGAGGAAAGGAAGAAAGAAACAAACTTAATGAATTAAATAAAAAGAAATAACAAGCATCATTATGGCTGTCTCAACCCTGGCCCATTTCCGGCCAACGCTACCCGGCACCGGGATGGCAACATAATGTTGAGAACATAAATTTGTAACAGTCTTTTATTGAAAGTTGGATCTGCAAGCACTATATTTGCGGGAATTGGCCAATCGTTGACATCTACTTCGGATTCGGGTTGATCTCCAGTGATTGAATGTAGAATCCAACACTTAAGCATGGATTCATAACTGTTAGTTCTCGATCTTATCTTTGCATGGGTTTCGTGGCAAACCTTAGGTGAAACCTCCCCAATTTCACAAATATCGGCATTTATATGACGACGCTGCAAACCAAGCTTGTGCGTGAGATCACTGGTTATGAAATTGAGCTACGATCCAGAATCGAGGAAAGCATGAGCCGCATGAAACTTCCCTGTTTGATCTTTAATTGTTATTAATGCAGTAGCGGGAAAGACGTGCTTTTCAGGTGTTCCGACCTCCTGAGCAGCTGAACATAATGAGAGAGGATTTGAAACGGAGGCACGGGAACCAGGATTACTTGCTCCAGGAACCATGATCGTGTTTGAGTGAGTTGGTTCCATATTGGAATTAGACGTATTGTCGCTAACTAAATTTGATGAACCAGCGTTGCCGGTGTCTGAACTAGGTGAAGTGCCCGTCGAATACCGATGCAACAAACTATGATGCGGTCTTGAGCAAATACGACATTTAGATGCACGGCAAGCTTTAACAGAATGCCCCTTCTTCAAACAATTGATGCATAAACTTAACCGTTTCGATTCCTCGAATCGTTTTGTTACGGCCAATTGGATAAATTTCGCACAACTACTAATAATATGATTTGGCTCTGAACAAAATGCGCAGTTTGTAGTGGTGATATTCAACGAGGTTGCATTTTGACCAGAATTCTTTGTTTTTGATCGAGAGGTTCCGTTATCGGCGGCAGCCTGATTCGAATTAGTCTTTTTTTCGCGAGCTTCTAAAAATTGACAACGACGGCTTAACACAGCTTCACAATCATTCCATGTGGGTAATCTTTTATAATCCATCGCCTCATCCCATTTAGCTTGAGAATCAGTAAACAAAATAGAAAAGTCTCCGAAAATCGTTTTAGAATTTCCCCGGATTAGCCAAATGAAAAGGTTTTACGTTTTTGGGAAAAATTTTTAATAATCACAACAAAAAAATGTCACAGAAATAAACACAAATGGTTGAGGTTAAATACAAAAGATTTTTTCTTGCTGTCAGCAATTTCGATTGAATTCAATTTCATTGCACTTTCTTGCTGCCAAGATGTGTTTCCCTTCCTCTTTCCGCACTACAACCGGTTTCCGCTGTTGGCACCCACAAGCAAGAGTAATTTTCATTTCGCTGTGCGTGAAAGATTTTTTTTCATCAGCGGTTTGAAAATTTCAACTTGATCATAAGGTAAAGGCGAATTTAATTTCGTTTTTTTAAGGAAAAGGGAAATGCGAGTAATGTTTAGACAATTAAGGGACGCATTCAACATTTTATTTCGTTTTTGACAACGCGACAACAATTAAACAACATTCTTAAGTGGACGAAACTCAAACATTAGTGTTTATCGACTGGTCCGAGAGCAGTCGTTATGAAAAATCGTATTGGAAGGCTCAGCATTGCCAGAGTCATAGTCGAGGGTAATTTTATTGGAAAGTTGACAGCGAGAAACAAATACAACGCCATTTTATATCACTACCACAAACATAAAATCTCTTATTCGTATTTATGGATAACGACATCGCTATGGATAACTACATCGTTATAAGTGCCAAGAATCCTACTGCTGGTAGAGCGGTCTACCAAGTGGGATTTGCCAGAAGGCGTCCTTGAGATCCAGGCTCGAAATGAACTTGGTCTCTTGTAGCCTACTGAGAATCCCTTCAATGTGAGGGGATGAAGGGTACGCCTTCGTCAAAGTCTCCAAGTACGAAAAGCTTATCGTCGGGACGCATTAGAGAGTTGATCGACTCCATAACGCTGATAATGTCTTTCATTGTCTCCACAGAAGGACAAGGTACATAAAGCACGACGATATAAATGTGAACCGCGCAGGATGTGAGTATTTTTAAAGCAGTTATCTCTAGATGTTGCGGGAGAGCTATTGGTTGATAGATAAAATTCTTACTTTCTTCTACGGAGTATAATAAAGTACTAGGGGCTGCGCCCCGAACCGCTTCGCGGTTCATCCCCCTTCCGCAGGTCGGCCTTCGGCCTCCCTGCCCCCGTCGGCCTACGGCCTCGCCCCTCGCGCTTGAATTGTTGAAATTTGATGTATGGAGATGTTACGTAAAATTATTTAAATATATTTCAGCTCTCGCCTTCCTCTTTACTCGGCCTTCGGCCTCGACTCAAATGCAGATAGTTAACCCAAAAAAGGGAAATTTTTTTAGAGACATTTTTATTTGTGACCCAACGGTGTATTACAAAATCGTACTGTTTACTTACAATATATTCAATAACGGTAAAAGGTGGTTATCCACACGGGGAAAGACAATATGGTGGGAAATGTCGTTCTTTTTAATTCATGTCATACATTGAACCACCAAATCCCTTTAGAATTGCAGAAGATAGCAGGTGAGGGCTATACATAACGATGGTATCTATACTATTTTTCGCAGTATTATATTGTTTTTCAGACTCCAATACTGCATAATTGCTTTTTTCCCCAAAATACTGTATTTAAATACTCAGAAAACTTTAATTCTTTAACGTTTCGAAATTCAAATTTATTAATAGCAATGCAAAACGTCAGTGGCAACACAAAAACAGTGGCAACACATGGCAAGTGTAAATACATTCAAACGACGAACAGCGAAGTATTGATGGCAACATGTCATATAGATTCGCTTCTTCCTTTCCCTATCGATTACTGTCTTGTCATTATTCATCCTTCTTCAGAACGCGTTACTTTGATTTTGCTTTCCATTGTTAATTTAAAAGAAAAAAAATGTCGAAATTAAAAGCAAAGACACAAATTTTCATTGAATAAAATTTTTAGGTGAAATATACTGTTTTTTGTCCGAAAAAAGATACCATCGTTAGCTATACATAAAAAGGAGGGGTAGATATTAGTGAGCAAAAATTTTCCCTGCGGGCTGACCTCTCTCATGGTGAAAACCGGATCCGAAACCCTTAAGCGCATAAAGAGGTTTCAAGAAAGGGAAAGGGGTTGCTATTAAACTGGATCCGACACCCTTGAGTAAGAGATATCAGAAGAAACGGGGATTGACATCAAAAAGAATCAGATCCGTTATTCTGTCAATAACTGTCCCTGTGTGCAAAGTTTGATCAAAATCGGCCGCGCCGTTTTTGCGTGATGCCGGAACAAACATTCAGTCAAACAGACAGAAATACCGACCGACATACAGACAGACGGACAAACATAAATTTTAAGCATAACAAAACCTATAATTGCCAGTCTGGCAATTATTAGAAACTCGTTGTATCAAAATTCCAGTTTGAAGTCAAACTTTCCAATAAGATTTTTTAAAATTTGTTCCAATAGGATTTTGATGTATGGGAGTTTTATTTAGAATCATATCCTAAATAACTTTTGTTCTTGCGCTTATTTAATAATATGAACAGTTTTTGAGATATTCGCAAAAAACATTTTCGTTCGTATGGGGGGTACCCCCCTAATAGTCCATTTTTGCCCTTTAACGAACTAAACCTTGCATTTTACGAAAAACGGATCTGCTCAAAATTTCAAGTCTCTAGCTCAATCCGTGCGCCCGCAATCCGCGCCACAGACGGACATGCAAAAATCAATTTTGTTTATCATTCTAAACACACTGGTGTAATACATATTTATGTGTGGTGACGGGGTCTTGGTGTTACAAACGGTAAGGCAAAGTTAATATACTCTTTGATTTCACCATACGGATATAAAAATGTCATTTTTGGCATCAGTATTATACGACCAAATACATCAATGCATGTCAATATTTTTGAGAAAAAACAAAATTACAAAAATTGTCCCCCTTACAGTTTTTATTATATAGATGGGAAAAAAGTAAAGTGGACACATCTACAGATAGAGAGCTTTCCTTTAAAAAAAGAATAATCAAAATCGATTCTAAGCTAGAGCTGTGTCGAAAGAAATACAGTGAGTGGAAAAAGTCACCGTACGGTCATGATTTTTGAATAAAATACCAAAACCCTGAAACACTGTATTTGTTTTTAAAATTCTGATTACAGGATTTTGTTGCCTGGACAATTCTTTACAGATCTGTAAAAAAAAAATTTAAAAAAATTATAATTTAGTACTTAAATTTATCACTTTAACTAAAAATATGCTGTTTAAGAGCGTAAAAAGTCACCGTACGGCTATTAAAATAACCAATAAACATGGGCTAATTTACCGTTAGTATTTGGTTGGGTATCCATTAGATCGAATTACTGCTTGAAGTCGACTGGGCATCGTTTTTACCAACTTCCGGGTCACTTCCGGGGTTATTTTTGCCCATTCTACTTGCAACACCACCTTAAGCGTTTTTTTGCTAATAATAGTGTGGCTGCGGATTTTCCTGTCAAGCAGGTCCCATAGATCTTGGATGGGGTTTATATCAGGAGACTGGGCTGGCATTTTCAAATATTTGGGAGTGTTGTAGGGCAGCCAAAAGCGTGTATTTAGTGCTCTATGCGTCGGGTTTTTATCCTTCATAAACACAAACGTGTCCGTTATTCCCATTTCTTTAGCGCTAGCATGTAAATTTTGTTTAAATATGTCAATATACACATACGGGTCCATAACACCATCAATAAAATGCAGCCTACCCACCCCTCGTCGCGCTCATGCCGCCCCATACCCTGACTCCATGCTTGAGGTTTTCCTTTTGAAACTCCATATTCTTTTTACGGCAC
Organism: Chrysopilus asiliformis; assembly: GCA_964034945.1. Taxonomy (NCBI): domain Eukaryota; kingdom Metazoa; phylum Arthropoda; class Insecta; order Diptera; family Rhagionidae; genus Chrysopilus; species Chrysopilus asiliformis. The sequence continues at coordinate 60,518,452 of OZ035960.1, forward strand.
AAAATTGGCCTTTCTTCCGGTTGGAAAATGTTAAATTTACTCTCGTCAGTAAATATTAGTCAGTAAATAGTAAATATTACTGACGAGAGTAAATTTAACATTTTCCAATCGGAAGAAAGGCCAATTTTGTGGCGTAAAAAGAATATGGAGTTTCAAAAGGGAAACCTCAAGTATGGAGTAAGGGTATGGGGCGGCATGAGCGGGGCGGGGGGTGGGTAGGCTGCATTTTATTGATGAGGTTATGGACCCGTATGTGTATATTGACATATTAAAACAAAATTTACATGCTAGCGCTGAATAGATGGGAATAACGGACACGTTTGTGTTTATGAAGGATAATGATTCGAAGCATAGAGCACTTAATACGCGCTTATGGCTGCTCTACAACACTCCTAAATATTTGAAAATGCCAGCCCAGTCTCCTGATATAAACCCCATCCAAGATCTATGGGACCTGCTTGACAGGAAAATCCGCAGCCACACTATTACTAGCAAAAAAACGCTTAAGGTAGTGTTGCAAGTAGAATGGGCAAAAATAACCCCGGAAGTGACCCGGAAGTTGATAAAAACGATGCCCAGGCGACTTCAAGCAGTAATTCGATCCAATGGATACCCAACCACATACTAACGGTAAATTAGCCCATGTTTATTGGTTATTTTAATAGCCGTACGGTGACTTTGTGGCGGCAGTTTAATACACTGTAAATTTTGATTTTAATAATTTTAAAATTTCAACTGTAAATTTTCTAACTGTAAATTTTAAAATAATTTAAGTATTCCATTAGGTAAACATGTCAAAATTTATTAAAAATTTTATCATTAGTAATTGTAATTTCAAACTGAGAAGTATGTTTTATTTTAATTAAATTTGAAAATCATTAAACAAAAAAATATAATTTAATTTCAATTGTGTTTAAAGTAATTAATATCTATATATATAAAAATGGAAGTTTGTTTGTTGGTTGGTTTGAGATTACAAAACTCAAGAACTACTGGACCGATTTTTACGCGGTTTTTTGCAAAATGATCTGCGTTGCCAGGAGCAGGTTTTTAGCTATGCAGATTTTCAAAATTCAAAACGGAAGGTCCTGTAAGGATAATGAAAATATCCTTTTTCCCATTTTTCCCCGGAAAAATTTGCATTATAGGGTTTTTGGGGTCGCTGATCACGAATCCGGTATTAGATTTTCAAAATTCGAAACGGAAGGTCCTGTAAGGATAATGAAAATATCCTTTTTCCCATTTTTCCCCATAAAAATTTGCATTATAGGGTTTTTGGGGTCGCTGATCACGAATCCGGTATTAGATTTTCAAAATTCGAAACGGAAGGTCCTGTAAGGATAATGAAAATATCCTTTTTCCCATTTTTCCCCGGAAAAATTTGCATTATAGGGTTTTTGGGGTCGCTGATCACGAATCCGGTATTAGATTTTCAAAATTCGAAACGGAAGGTCCTGTAAGGATAATGAAAATATCCTTTTTCCCATTTTTCCCCATAAAAATTTGCATTATAGGGTTTTTGGGGTCGCTGATCACGAATCCGATATTAGATTTTCAAAATTCGAAACGAAAGGTCCTGTAAGGATAAATATCCTTTTTCCCGTTTTTCCTCGGAAAATCGGTATAAGGGGGTTTTTGGCGCGCTGATCACGAATCCGATATTAGATTTTCAAAATTCGAAACGAAAAGTCCTGTAAGGATAAATATCCTGTTTCCCGTTCTTCCTCGGAAAAATCTGTATAAGGGGGTTTTTGGGGGCGCTGATCACGAATCCGGTATTATATTTTCAAAATTCGAAACGGAAGGTCCTGTAAATATAACGCAAATATCCTTTTTCCCATTTTTCTCCGGAAAAATTGCCATTATGGGGTTTTTGGGGTCGCTAATCACGAATCCGGTGTTGGAATTTCAAAATTCGAAACGGAGGGTCCTGTAAGGATAAATATCCTTTTTCCCGTTCTTCCTCGGAAAAATCGGTATAAGGGGGTTTTTGGGGCGCTGATCACGAATCCGGTATTAGATTTTCAAAATTCTAAACGGAAGGTCCTGTAAGGATAACGCAAATATCCTTTTTCCCGTTTTTCCTGGGAAAATTCGGCATAAGGTTTCCGGGGTCGCTGACCGCGAATCCGGTGTTAGATTTTTAAAATTCGAAACGGAAAGTCCTGTAAGGATAACGCAAATATCCTTTTTCGCGTTTTTCCTGGGAAAAATCGGCATAAGGTTTCCGGGGTCGCTGACCGCGAATCCGGTGTTAGATTTTTAAAATTCTAAATGGAAGGTCCTGAAAGGATAACGGAAATATCCTTTTTCCCGTTATTCCCCGGGAAAATTGGCTTTATGTTTGGGATCGCTGATCACGAATCCGATATAAGATTTTCAAATTTCGAAACGAAAAGTCCTGTAAGGATAAATATCCTCTTTCCGTTTTTCCTCGGAAAATCGGTATAAGGGGGTTTTTGGCGCGCTGATCACGAATCCGATATTAGATTTTCAAAATTCGAAACGAAAAGTCCTGTAAGGATAAATATCCTTTTTCCCGTTCTTCCTCGGAAAAATCTGTATAAGGGGGTTTTTGGGGGCGCTGATCACGAATCCGGTATTATATTTTCAAAATTCGAAAAGGAAGGTCCTGTAAGGATAATGAAAATATCCTTTTTCCCATTTTTCCCCGGAAAATGATCACGAATCCGGTGTTGGAATTTCAAAATTCTAACCGAAAAGTCCTGCAAGATTAACGCAAATGTCTTTTTTCCAATTTTTCTTGATGCAATTGCCACTAAGGGATTTTCGAGGTCTATGATCGCGAATCCGGTGTTCGATTTTTCAAATGCTAAAGGGAAGGTCCTGTAAGGATAACGCAAATATCCTTTTTCCCATTTTTCCCCGGGAAAATTGCCATTATGAGGTTTTTGGGGTCGCTGATCACAAATCCGGTGTTGGAATTTCAAAATTCGAAACGGAAGGTCCTATAAGGATAACGCAAATATCCTTTTTCCATATTTTTCCCCGGAAAAATTGCCATTATGGGGTTCTTGGGGTCGCTGATCACGAATCCGGTGTTGGAATTTCAAAGTTCGAAACGGAAAGACCTGTAAGGATAACGAAGTATCCTTCTCATTTTATCCGAGAAAAAAATTGCATTATGGGGTTTTTGGGTTCGCTGATGACGGATCCGGTGTTAGATTTTCAAAACTCGAAACGGAAGGTCCTGTAAGGGTAATGAAAATATCCTTTTTCCCATTTTTCCCCGGAAAAATTGCATTAGGGGGTTTCTAAGCTCGCTGATCACAGCTCTGCAGTGGGATTTTTAAAAAGTCTAAACGGAAGGTCCTGTAAGGATAACGCAAATATCCTTTTTCCAATTTTTCTCGCAAAAACTGGCTTTAGGAGGTTTTCATGGTTGCTTATCACGAATCTGTTGTTGAAATTTCAAAATTCGAAACGCAAGGTCCTGTAAGAATAATATTTTTTCCCAAAAGTTTTTAAATTATTTATGGTTTTTTTGCATTCTAAAATTTATACAAAAAACTTTAAGCTGGCATTCGTAGGGTCTGCTAGTATAATATAAAAATAAATAAAAATAAAGAAGTTTGGAGTAATATTTCCACTTCAATTGGTGACCCCGACAAAAGAAGTTCCCGGACAACGGAGACACCGACAGAGAAGTTCCCGATAAGGAAGTCTCTCAACAAAAAAATCAACGAAGAAAAGTCCAACCGATTCAATTTTGTAACGGCTTTTTGGTGAAAAATTTGATATTTGAAGAATTTATTGCCGAAGTAACAAATATCGAACCTAATTCTGAAAAATGGTGAAGTGCCAATAAAATGAAGCAAAAAAGTTCAATCAAGTCTGCAAGATTTTCAATTCTACATATTAAATGCAGATTGATCAACAATAGCATTTAAAATTTCATCTCGTAACTACAATTTTTCATCTATCAACAACTTATCGTTTGTGTTCCTGCAGCTGTGTATTTTCCAGAGATTTTTCTTCCATCAAGCTTAACTTAGTATTTTAAGATAAGTTTCTTTAAATTTTTTATGTTTTATTCATAATTACTTTAGTTTTTAATTAAATTCATATAAAATGAGTGAGGGCGATAACGTTAATTTGTCAACTGCCAACATTTCTTCCCCATCAGATTCACCAAATATTAACAATAACGAAATTAATTCGAATATCGGTGCGGTTAGTGTTCGTGCTCCAAAATTTTGGAAGAATAAACCACTTCTTTGGTTTATTCAATTGGAAGCTCAATTTTCCAACAGTCATATTTTGAGCGATAATACAAAATATAATATTGTTGTAGCTTCTTTAGATGAAGATATTTTAGACCACGTCAGTGATGTTCTAATAAATCCTCCAATTTCAAACAAATACAACGCATTAAAACAAGCTTTAATCGGTCGTTTAGCGGAATCTGAAGAAAGTAAACTAAAAAAAGTATTGAAAGATCTTGATTTAGGTGACAAAAAACCATCAGATCTATTACGACAAATGAAGAGTTTGGCAGGCGATTCAATTTCGGACAATGTTTTAAAATCTTTATGGTTAGAGCGTTTGCCTCATACTGTCCAGGCCATTTTATCTGGGAGTAGAGATCCTCTTGATGGATTGGCCGAAATGGGTGATAAAATTTTATCTGTTTATATTGGACATGAAATTGCCTCAGTTTCCTCATCTAATAATAAGCAGTTGGATAATAATGTTTTATCACAACTTAAACATGATATAGAAATGTTAACGGATGAAATTAAAAAATTAAAATTTGAACAAAAACATGTTTCTCGTTCACGTTCTCGTTCTCGTTCTAGTTCACGAAATAATTCAACAAGTAAATCTTTTTGTTGGTATCATGGTAAATTTGGCGATAAAGCAGCCAAATGTGTTCCTCCATGTAATTACACATCGAAAAATTCGGAAAATTAACGGGTCCATCATTACTGGTGACGAATGATGTGGCCAATTCAAATAGTCGCTTATTTTTATACGATGATTCAAATAAAATGCAATTTTTAATAGATAGTGGTGCAGACGTTTCGGTAATCCCAGTTTCTGCTCGTAATAAGCCACAATTATCAGATTTCAAATTATTCGCGGCTAATTCTACTAAAATCAGTACTTATGGAACCAAATTGTTAAGATTGAATTTTGGTTTGAAAAGAAATTTTACATTTCCTTTTATCATTGCTGATGTTTCGAGACCAATAGTTGGGGCAGATTTCTTAAAGGCTTTTGGTTTGTTGGTGGATGTTAAACGCAAAAGACTTATTGATCCATTAACAAATCTAAGTGCTTCTGGAAAATTAATATTAGACCCTACTTCTTCAATTTCTTTAATTTCTAATGATTTGGATCCTAAAATTATTTTTCTTTTAAATAAATATAAATCAATTACTGAAATAAACAATTTTTCACAAAATGTTAAACATAATGTAACACATCATATCATAACAAAAGGTCCTCCTGTTCATGCAAAGGTTCGTCGGTTATCACCCGAAAAATTACAAGCTGCAAAACAGGAATTTGAATTAATGTTGGAACAAGGTATTTGTCGTCCATCTAGCAGTTCTTGGTCTTCTCCACTTCATCTAGTTAAAAAAAAGAATGGTGACTGGAGACCGTGCGGCGATTATCGAAAACTAAATGATATTACCATTCCAGATCGTTATCCCATTGGTTATCTTCAGGATTTCACTTCTCAATTAGATGGTTGCATAATTTTTTCATCTTTAGATTTAGTGAAAGCCTACCACCAAATTCCAATCGAAGAATCAGATATTGAAAAAACTGCTATCTGTACTCCTTTTGGTCTGTTTGAATTTACCAGGATGACTTTTGGTTTTCGGAATGCCGGTCAAACATTTCAGCGTTTTATTAATTCGGTATTACATGATTTAAATTTTTGTTACGTTTACATTGATGACATCTTAATTTTTTCACGGACTGAGGAAGAACATATTTCACATTTAGAAATTATTTTTAAACGCTTTTCAAATTTCGGTATAATTGTTAACCTTCATCCGTCCCTCAAAAAAAATCACACTAAAGTTCCTCGGGTCTATTTTGACCCATAAAGGTTTAGTGTATACAAAAATCAAAAAACGAGTTTTTTTATGTTTTTTGAAATTTTTACAACATACAACAACATACATATGTATAACCCAAAAGACTTATATATTGTTCTAATGAACTCTCCCCGAAAATAGCGGTCAAAAAACTTCATACAAAAATTGAGAAATATGGCAGTTGAGTTTTTCCCAATTGACATCCAACAAAATCGGTTTCTTATACCCGAGAAATCACCCCGTTCGGTCAAAGATTTTAGATCCGTATTCTAGATATAGTTTACAAACACTAACTAATATAATATAATATGACTAAATTAAACATTTCTTATACGAATAACTGCCTTGGGTCATTTTAGACCCGAAGGTCTTTAGTGTGACTATTTTTGTAGCAGTGTAACGGGTAATCGGAAGTTGCCAAATTTTTGCATACTGCTAGTTTAAAATAAATAAGGCAAAGTCAAAAAATTTCAGGTTCGTAATATAAATATTTTTAAAGGTACAAGCAAACTAATTTCTGTTTGGGTCAAATTAGACCCGAGGGACGGAAGAAGGTTAACATTGAAAAGAGTGTATTTCTTAAAAATGAAATAAATTTTCTTGGCCATAGTATATCTAGTAAAGGTGTTCTTCCTTCAGCTGAACGTATTCAAGTCATTAGTGATTTTAAACGTCCCGACACCGTAAAAGAATTAAGGAGATTTCTCGGTATGATAAATTTTTATCGCAGATTTGTTCCTCATGCCGCAAAAGACCAATTAATTTTAAACGATTATCTTAAAAATAGTAAAAAGAATGATAAAATTAAAATTAATTGGAATGAGGATTCGATTCGTTCTTTTGAGTTATGTAAAGAAAAGTTATCTGCAGCTACAATCCTGGTACATCCTTCTACTTCAACAGATTTGTCTTTGATGGTAGATGCTTCAGATAAATCAGTAGGTGCAGTTGTTCAACAACTTATTGATGAAATTTGGCAACCATTAGGTTTCTTTTCGGTTAGACTAAATTCTGCTCAACAAAAGTACAGTGCATATGACCGAGAACTTTTAGCAGCATACCTAGGCATCAAACATTTCAGATACCTTCTTGATGGCCGAATTTTCACTTTATTCACGGATCATAAGCCATTAGTTTTTGCATTTAAGCAAAATTTAGATAAGGCATCTCCCCGTCAAGTTAGACATCTTGATTTCATCAGTCAGTTTAAAGATAATGTAGTAGCTGACAGTTTATCAAGAATTGATTCTATTAATGTTACCCAATCTATTGATTATGCTCTTTTGGCAAATGCACAAGAAAATAATGATGAATTAAATTTGTTGCTTGAAAATAATTCCTCACTTAATTTTCAAAAATTTCCAGTCATTGGAACCGACAAATTTTTATGGTGTGATATTTCCAATGGAAATATTCGACCATTTGTTTCCGAAAATTTTCGTAAGAAAGCTTTTGGAAGTATTCACAATCTAGCACATCCTAGTATTCGAACAACAGTTAAAATGATGGCTAAAATATTTATCTGGCCTTCAATGAACAAGGACGTTACAAACTGGACGAAAAATTGTTTATCATGTCAAAAATCCAAAATTACGCGTCATGTTCAGAGTGAACCTGGCAATTTCGCTATAATAAGTGAACGATTTAATCATGTTCACATGGATATTATCGGACCATTGCCATCCTCTGAAGGTTTTCGGTATTGTCTTACGATAGTAGATCGTTTTTCTCGTTGGCCTGAAGCCATTCCAATTATGGACATCCGAGCAGAAACTGTCGCAAAATTTTTCTATAGGGAATGGATCTGTAGATATGGTGTACCTTTGATCATAGTTACAGATCGTGGTTCGCAATTTGAATCAGAATTATTTCGTGAATTATCAAAATTACTTTGTTTTGAAAGGCATCGTACTACTTCTTACAATCCCAAAGCAAACGGTTTAGTGGAACGTTTTCATCGTACTTTAAAAGCATCTATTATTTGCCATAGTGATACAAGTACCTGGACTCATTCCTTACCTACTATACTTTTAGGATTGCGTGCGGCTTTTCGGGAGGATTTTCAAACTTCTTCTGCAGAATTAATGTATGGTGAAAATTTACGTCTACCAAGTGATTTTCTACATAATTCTACTAAATTCACATTTCAAAATGATTTTGTTAAAATTTTACGTGATCATTTTAATAACATTAAACCCGTTCCTCCTACTAATCATTCAAATAAAAAGGTTTTCGTTTTTAAAGAATTAAAATCATGCTCACATGTTTTTGTTCGTTCTGATTTTGTTCGATTATCTTTACAACCGCCATATTCTGGACCTTATAAATGTCGAAAGATTTGATAAATTTTTCAAACTTGATGTTAAAAGCAAACATGTTAACATTTCTATTGATCGTTTGAAGCCTTGTTTTGAAACCAACTTGCATGTTTCTGAAGAAAATTCATGTCCAATTAATAACGTTGAACCAATTTTGCCTGACAAAGTTAAAAATGTACGTAAATGTTCTTTGTCAAAGAAGAAAATTCGGTTTTCTTCAGATTCTTAACTAAAGCTTAATTTTTCGTTACGGTCCTAAAATTAATACTTTTACAGCCTTATTAATAAACGTTAGTTAACTTTTATCAATGGTTTACGCAGTGGATAACTCGAAATTCTTATTAATAAAAAATTTTAAGAGTTAACTGACGTTAGTTAACTCTGTGTTGGCTAACATACCGATTCCCTCGAGTTAACGAGTTGATAACTCTTGACGGCACATAACTCTTGCAATAATGACTATAAGAAACAATGATCCATTAAAAAAATGCAATTTATGTTATTATAATTATATTATCTTATCACTTGAACACCACTTTTCTGATCGCTTTCCTTCAATTTTTAAATTTTCCACTTTTAATTACTTTGCAGTGAATCACAATTAAAATAAAAACATTAATTTCACTCCTATTTTAATATTGTCTCCAAGGAAACGGATTTAAAAAACCAAAATATGACTTATTTTAATATCGTCTCCAAGGAAACAGATTTAAAAAACCAAAATTTGACTTAAATGTAAAAGATTTTCGTATTTTTTGGTACAATTCGGCACAAGGGTTGCCGTATTCCAGCTAAATTTTTAAATAAAATACGAGTTAGCTATTATATGGAGGAAAATTTTTTATTAATAAGAATAGTTATCTAATGGATAAGTTTGCTATCTCGGAGTTAGTTAGCACATGAGTTATCTCCGTGTTAGGGATTTTTTATTAATAAGGCTGTTAATGTTTATTTCCCTACACTGGGGAGGGAGTAGTGTGGCGGCAGTTTAATACACAGTAAATTTTGATTTTAATAATTTTAAAATTTCAACTGTAAATTTTCTAACTGTAAATTTTAAAATAATTTAAGTATTCCATTAGGTAAACGTGTCAAAATTTATTAAAAATTTTATCATTAGTAATGATTAAGTTCAAACTGTTCAAACTGAGAAGTATGTTTTATTTTAATTAAATTTGAAAATCATTAAACAAAAAAATATAATTTAATTTCAATTGTGTTTGAAGTAATTAATATATAATATAAAAATAAATAAAAATAAAGAAGTTTGGAGTAATATTTCCACTTCAACTTTTTACGCTCTTAAACAGCATATTTTTAGTTAAAGTGATAAATTTAAGTACTAAATTATAATTTTTTTAAATTTCTTTTTTTACAGATCTGTAAAGAATTGTCCAGGCAACAAAATCCTGTAATCAGAATTTTAAAAACAAATACAGTGTTTCAGGGTTTTGGTATTTTATTCAAAAATCATGACCGTACGGTGACTTTTTCCACTCACTGTACATACAAATTCGCTTTGCCTTTTAAATATATAGATGAGTCTTCGATCTTAACAACACGGATCGCAGCTGGGCGTTTAATGAAGGGGTAAAATGCCCATGCTCGAAGCCAGGGTTGCTGGTGCCAAGGTTTTGTTTTTTTAATTTAATTTTTTTTTTCATTTAGTTAAAACAATTTTTTTTCTTTGTGATTTTTGTGTTTTTTTTTGTATGTGAAAACTGTTTAAAACAAAAATAGAGACACTAATTATAAACCGAAAACGATTTTGATCAGATTTTCACCATTGTCCGTGATGATAATATTTTATGACTGAAGTTAGCTTGCCCATGAGGAGGCTGGAAAAACTAATTGGGTATTAGAGTTTTAAAATTCAAAACCGAAAGTCTTGAAGCGAACACGTTTATTTTCTAAAAGTTATTTCTGGAAGGTTTTTGTGCAAAAAAAAACTTTAGCCCGACAACGATGGGTCTGCATCTAGTAAAATATTATTAAAAATTGGTGGAAAAGTAAAATGGACACATCTAAAGATAATTTTCTAAAAGTTATTTCTTGCATTTGCATTATCCTTACAGGACCTTCCGTTTTGCATTTTGAAATTCTGAAAAAACCGGATTCGGGATCAGCGACCCCAAAAACCCCCGAGTGATACTTTTCAGCCTCCTATTGAGCAGGATTCATGGCGTAAATCACGGTTTAAAAATACCCAAACCCCCTTTACCCCCCGTTCAACCCCTTAGCGCTGAAATTTCGAAAAATCTCGATGGTGGGACATATTCTGAAAGTTTCAATTCTCTATCTTCAGGGGTTTGGGCTGGGCGTCAGGTTAAACGATTTTATATATAGAGCAGATGGTTTTCACTTTTTCCAATAAAGACTCAATTTCAACAAAAAAAAATAAAAATATTTTGCCACCGCTCAGAATTGAACCCGTACCTTGCGCGATGTAGTTTACACTTATTCAGTAGTAAGAATATAAATTTTAAAGATAAATTAAGTAATAAAAAACTGCAGACATTGGGGACTGCCAACAGAAGTGAAAACAATAATATACGCTTGTGCGTGAGATCACTGGTTATGAAATTGAGCTACGATCCAGAATCGAGGAAAGCATGAGCCGCATGAAACTTCCCTGTTTGATCTTTAATTGTTATTAATGCAGTAGCGGGAAAGACGTGCTTTTCAGGTGTTCCGACCTCCTGAGCAGCTGAACATAATGAGAGAGGATTTGAAACGGAGGCACGGGAACCAGGATTACTTGCTCCAGGAACCATGATCGTGTTTGAGTGAGTTGGTTCCATATTGGAATTAGACGTATTGTCGCTAACTAAATTTGATGAACCAGCGTTGCCGGTGTCTGAACTAGGTGAAGTGCCCGTCGAATACCGATGCAACAAACTATGATGCGGTCTTGAGCAAATACGACATTTAGATGCACGGCAAGCTTTAACAGAATGCCCCTTCTTCAAACAATTGATGCATAAACTTAACCGTTTCGATTCCTCGAATCGTTTTGTTACGGCCAATTGGATAAATTTCGCACAACTACTAATAATATGATTTGGCTCTGAACAAAATGCGCAGTTTGTAGTGGTGATATTCAACGAGGTTGCATTTTGACCAGAATTCTTTGTTTTTGATCGAGAGGTTCCGTTATCGGCGGCAGCCTGATTCGAATTAGTCTTTTTTTCGCGAGCTTCTAAAAATTGACAACGACGGCTTAACACAGCTTCACAATCATTCCATGTGGGTAATCTTTTATAATCCATCGCCTCATCCCATTTAGCTTGAGAATCAGTAAACAAAATAGAAAAGTCTCCGAAAATCGTTTTAGAATTTCCCCGGATTAGCCAAATGAAAAGGTTTTACGTTTTTGGGAAAAATTTTTAATAATCACAACAAAAAAATGTCACAGAAATAAACACAAATGGTTGAGGTTAAATACAAAAGATTTTTTCTTGCTGTCAGCAATTTCGATTGAATTCAATTTCATTGCACTTTCTTGCTGCCAAGATGTGTTTCCCTTCCTCTTTCCGCACTACAACCGGTTTCCGCTGTTGGCACCCACAAGCAAGAGTAATTTTCATTTCGCTGTGCGTGAAAGATTTTTTTTCATCAGCGGTTTGAAAATTTCAACTTGATCATAAGGTAAAGGCGAATTTAATTTCGTTTTTTTAAGGAAAAGGGAAATGCGAGTAATGTTTAGACAATTAAGGGACGCATTCAACATTTTATTTCGTTTTTGACAACGCGACAACAATTAAACAACATTCTTAAGTGGACGAAACTCAAACATTAGTGTTTATCGACTGGTCCGAGAGCAGTCGTTATGAAAAATCGTATTGGAAGGCTCAGCATTGCCAGAGTCATAGTCGAGGGTAATTTTATTGGAAAGTTGACAGCGAGAAACAAATACAACGCCATTTTATATCACTACCACAAACATAAAATCTCTTATTCGTATTTATGGATAACGACATCGCTATGGATAACTACATCGTTATAAGTGCCAAGAATCCTACTGCTGGTAGAGCGGTCTACCAAGTGGGATTTGCCAGAAGGCGTCCTTGAGATCCAGGCTCGAAATGAACTTGGTCTCTTGTAGCCTACTGAGAATCCCTTCAATGTGAGGGGATGAAGGGTACGCCTTCGTCAAAGTCTCCAAGTACGAAAAGCTTATCGTCGGGACGCATTAGAGAGTTGATCGACTCCATAACGCTGATAATGTCTTTCATTGTCTCCACAGAAGGACAAGGTACATAAAGCACGACGATATAAATGTGAACCGCGCAGGATGTGAGTATTTTTAAAGCAGTTATCTCTAGATGTTGCGGGAGAGCTATTGGTTGATAGATAAAATTCTTACTTTCTTCTACGGAGTATAATAAAGTACTAGGGGCTGCGCCCCGAACCGCTTCGCGGTTCATCCCCCTTCCGCAGGTCGGCCTTCGGCCTCCCTGCCCCCGTCGGCCTACGGCCTCGCCCCTCGCGCTTGAATTGTTGAAATTTGATGTATGGAGATGTTACGTAAAATTATTTAAATATATTTCAGCTCTCGCCTTCCTCTTTACTCGGCCTTCGGCCTCGACTCAAATGCAGATAGTTAACCCAAAAAAGGGAAATTTTTTTAGAGACATTTTTATTTGTGACCCAACGGTGTATTACAAAATCGTACTGTTTACTTACAATATATTCAATAACGGTAAAAGGTGGTTATCCACACGGGGAAAGACAATATGGTGGGAAATGTCGTTCTTTTTAATTCATGTCATACATTGAACCACCAAATCCCTTTAGAATTGCAGAAGATAGCAGGTGAGGGCTATACATAACGATGGTATCTATACTATTTTTCGCAGTATTATATTGTTTTTCAGACTCCAATACTGCATAATTGCTTTTTTCCCCAAAATACTGTATTTAAATACTCAGAAAACTTTAATTCTTTAACGTTTCGAAATTCAAATTTATTAATAGCAATGCAAAACGTCAGTGGCAACACAAAAACAGTGGCAACACATGGCAAGTGTAAATACATTCAAACGACGAACAGCGAAGTATTGATGGCAACATGTCATATAGATTCGCTTCTTCCTTTCCCTATCGATTACTGTCTTGTCATTATTCATCCTTCTTCAGAACGCGTTACTTTGATTTTGCTTTCCATTGTTAATTTAAAAGAAAAAAAATGTCGAAATTAAAAGCAAAGACACAAATTTTCATTGAATAAAATTTTTAGGTGAAATATACTGTTTTTTGTCCGAAAAAAGATACCATCGTTAGCTATACATAAAAAGGAGGGGTAGATATTAGTGAGCAAAAATTTTCCCTGCGGGCTGACCTCTCTCATGGTGAAAACCGGATCCGAAACCCTTAAGCGCATAAAGAGGTTTCAAGAAAGGGAAAGGGGTTGCTATTAAACTGGATCCGACACCCTTGAGTAAGAGATATCAGAAGAAACGGGGATTGACATCAAAAAGAATCAGATCCGTTATTCTGTCAATAACTGTCCCTGTGTGCAAAGTTTGATCAAAATCGGCCGCGCCGTTTTTGCGTGATGCCGGAACAAACATTCAGTCAAACAGACAGAAATACCGACCGACATACAGACAGACGGACAAACATAAATTTTAAGCATAACAAAACCTATAATTGCCAGTCTGGCAATTATTAGAAACTCGTTGTATCAAAATTCCAGTTTGAAGTCAAACTTTCCAATAAGATTTTTTAAAATTTGTTCCAATAGGATTTTGATGTATGGGAGTTTTATTTAGAATCATATCCTAAATAACTTTTGTTCTTGCGCTTATTTAATAATATGAACAGTTTTTGAGATATTCGCAAAAAACATTTTCGTTCGTATGGGGGGTACCCCCCTAATAGTCCATTTTTGCCCTTTAACGAACTAAACCTTGCATTTTACGAAAAACGGATCTGCTCAAAATTTCAAGTCTCTAGCTCAATCCGTGCGCCCGCAATCCGCGCCACAGACGGACATGCAAAAATCAATTTTGTTTATCATTCTAAACACACTGGTGTAATACATATTTATGTGTGGTGACGGGGTCTTGGTGTTACAAACGGTAAGGCAAAGTTAATATACTCTTTGATTTCACCATACGGATATAAAAATGTCATTTTTGGCATCAGTATTATACGACCAAATACATCAATGCATGTCAATATTTTTGAGAAAAAACAAAATTACAAAAATTGTCCCCCTTACAGTTTTTATTATATAGATGGGAAAAAAGTAAAGTGGACACATCTACAGATAGAGAGCTTTCCTTTAAAAAAAGAATAATCAAAATCGATTCTAAGCTAGAGCTGTGTCGAAAGAAATACAGTGAGTGGAAAAAGTCACCGTACGGTCATGATTTTTGAATAAAATACCAAAACCCTGAAACACTGTATTTGTTTTTAAAATTCTGATTACAGGATTTTGTTGCCTGGACAATTCTTTACAGATCTGTAAAAAAAAAAATTTAAAAAAATTATAATTTAGTACTTAAATTTATCACTTTAACTAAAAATATGCTGTTTAAGAGCGTAAAAAGTCACCGTACGGCTATTAAAATAACCAATAAACATGGGCTAATTTACCGTTAGTATTTGGTTGGGTATCCATTAGATCGAATTACTGCTTGAAGTCGACTGGGCATCGTTTTTACCAACTTCCGGGTCACTTCCGGGGTTATTTTTGCCCATTCTACTTGCAACACCACCTTAAGCGTTTTTTTGCTAATAATAGTGTGGCTGCGGATTTTCCTGTCAAGCAGGTCCCATAGATCTTGGATGGGGTTTATATCAGGAGACTGGGCTGGCATTTTCAAATATTTGGGAGTGTTGTAGGGCAGCCAAAAGCGTGTATTTAGTGCTCTATGCGTCGGGTTTTTATCCTTCATAAACACAAACGTGTCCGTTATTCCCATTTCTTTAGCGCTAGCATGTAAATTTTGTTTAAATATGTCAATATACACATACGGGTCCATAACACCATCAATAAAATGCAGCCTACCCACCCCTCGTCGCGCTCATGCCGCCCCATACCCTGACTCCATGCTTGAGGTTTTCCTTTTGAAACTCCATATTCTTTTTACGGCACAAAATTGGCCTTTCTTCCGGTTGGAAAATGTTAAATTTACTCTCGTCAGTAAATATTAGTCAGTAAATAGTAAATATTACTGACGAGAGTAAATTTAACATTTTCCAATCGGAAGAAAGGCCAATTTTGTGGCGTAAAAAGAATATGGAGTTTCAAAAGGGAAACCTCAAGTATGGAGTAAGGGTATGGGGCGGCATGAGCGGGGCGGGGGGTGGGTAGGCTGCATTTTATTGATGAGGTTATGGACCCGTATGTGTATATTGACATATTAAAACAAAATTTACATGCTAGCGCTGAATAGATGGGAATAACGGACACGTTTGTGTTTATGAAGGATAATGATTCGAAGCATAGAGCACTTAATACGCGCTTATGGCTGCTCTACAACATTCCTAAATATTTGAAAATGCCAGCCCAGTCTCCTGATATAAACCCCATCCAAGATCTATGGGACCTGCTTGACAGGAAAATCCGCAGCCACACTATTACTAGCAAAAAAACGCTTAAGGTAGTGTTGCAAGTAGAATGGGCAAAAATAACCCCGGAAGTGACCCGGAAGTTGATAAAAACGATGCCCAGGCGACTTCAAGCAGTAATTCGATCTAATGGATACCCAACCACATACTAACGGTAAATTAGCCCATGTTTATTGGTTATTTTAATAGCCGTACGGTGACTTTGTGGCGGCAGTTTAATACACTGTAAATTTTGATTTTAATAATTTTAAAATTTCAACTGTAAATTTTCTAACTGTAAATTTTAAAATAATTTAAGTATTCCATTAGGTAAACATGTCAAAATTTATTAAAAATTTTATCATTAGTAATTGTAATTTCAAACTGAGAAGTATGTTTTATTTTAATTAAATTTGAAAATCATTAAACAAAAAAATATAATTTAATTTCAATTGTGTTTAAAGTAATTAATATCTATATATATAAAAATGGAAGTTTGTTTGTTGGTTGGTTTGAGATTACAAAACTCAAGAACTACTGGACCGATTTTTACGCGGTTTTTTGCAAAATGATCTGCGTTGCCAGGAGCAGGTTTTTAGCTATGCAGATTTTCAAAATTCAAAACGGAAGGTCCTGTAAGGATAATGAAAATATCCTTTTTCCCATTTTTCCCCGGAAAAATTTGCATTATAGGGTTTTTGGGGTCGCTGATCACGAATCCGGTATTAGATTTTCAAAATTCGAAACGGAAGGTCCTGTAAGGATAATGAAAATATCCTTTTTCCCATTTTTCCCCATAAAAATTTGCATTATAGGGTTTTTGGGGTCGCTGATCACGAATCCGGTATTAGATTTTCAAAATTCGAAACGGAAGGTCCTGTAAGGATAATGAAAATATCCTTTTTCCCATTTTTCCCCGGAAAAATTTGCATTATAGGGTTTTTGGGGTCGCTGATCACGAATCCGGTATTAGATTTTCAAAATTCGAAACGGAAGGTCCTGTAAGGATAATGAAAATATCCTTTTTCCCATTTTTCCCCATAAAAATTTGCATTATAGGGTTTTTGGGGTCGCTGATCACGAATCCGATATTAGATTTTCAAAATTCGAAACGAAAGGTCCTGTAAGGATAAATATCCTTTTTCCCGTTTTTCCTCGGAAAATCGGTATAAGGGGGTTTTTGGCGCGCTGATCACGAATCCGATATTAGATTTTCAAAATTCGAAACGAAAAGTCCTGTAAGGATAAATATCCTGTTTCCCGTTCTTCCTCGGAAAAATCTGTATAAGGGGGTTTTTGGGGGCGCTGATCACGAATCCGGTATTATATTTTCAAAATTCGAAACGGAAGGTCCTGTAAATATAACGCAAATATCCTTTTTCCCATTTTTCTCCGGAAAAATTGCCATTATGGGGTTTTTGGGGTCGCTAATCACGAATCCGGTGTTGGAATTTCAAAATTCGAAACGGAGGGTCCTGTAAGGATAAATATCCTTTTTCCCGTTCTTCCTCGGAAAAATCGGTATAAGGGGGTTTTTGGGGCGCTGATCACGAATCCGGTATTAGATTTTCAAAATTCTAAACGGAAGGTCCTGTAAGGATAACGCAAATATCCTTTTTCCCGTTTTTCCTGGGAAAATTCGGCATAAGGTTTCCGGGGTCGCTGACCGCGAATCCGGTGTTAGATTTTTAAAATTCGAAACGGAAAGTCCTGTAAGGATAACGCAAATATCCTTTTTCGCGTTTTTCCTGGGAAAAATCGGCATAAGGTTTCCGGGGTCGCTGACCGCGAATCCGGTGTTAGATTTTTAAAATTCTAAATGGAAGGTCCTGAAAGGATAACGGAAATATCCTTTTTCCCGTTATTCCCCGGGAAAATTGGCTTTATGTTTGGGATCGCTGATCACGAATCCGATATAAGATTTTCAAATTTCGAAACGAAAAGTCCTGTAAGGATAAATATCCTCTTTCCGTTTTTCCTCGGAAAATCGGTATAAGGGGGTTTTTGGCGCGCTGATCACGAATCCGATATTAGATTTTCAAAATTCGAAACGAAAAGTCCTGTAAGGATAAATATCCTTTTTCCCGTTCTTCCTCGGAAAAATCTGTATAAGGGGGTTTTTGGGGGCGCTGATCACGAATCCGGTATTATATTTTCAAAATTCGAAAAGGAAGGTCCTGTAAGGATAATGAAAATATCCTTTTTCCCATTTTTCCCCGGAAAATGATCACGAATCCGGTGTTGGAATTTCAAAATTCTAACCGAAAAGTCCTGCAAGATTAACGCAAATGTCTTTTTTCCAATTTTTCTTGATGCAATTGCCACTAAGGGATTTTCGAGGTCTATGATCGCGAATCCGGTGTTCGATTTTTCAAATGCTAAAGGGAAGGTCCTGTAAGGATAACGCAAATATCCTTTTTCCCATTTTTCCCCGGGAAAATTGCCATTATGAGGTTTTTGGGGTCGCTGATCACAAATCCGGTGTTGGAATTTCAAAATTCGAAACGGAAGGTCCTATAAGGATAACGCAAATATCCTTTTTCCATATTTTTCCCCGGAAAAATTGCCATTATGGGGTTCTTGGGGTCGCTGATCACGAATCCGGTGTTGGAATTTCAAAGTTCGAAACGGAAAGACCTGTAAGGATAACGAAGTATCCTTCTCATTTTATCCGAGAAAAAAATTGCATTATGGGGTTTTTGGGTTCGCTGATGACGGATCCGGTGTTAGATTTTCAAAACTCGAAACGGAAGGTCCTGTAAGGGTAATGAAAATATCCTTTTTCCCATTTTTCCCCGGAAAAATTGCATTAGGGGGTTTCTAAGCTCGCTGATCACAGCTCTGCAGTGGGATTTTTAAAAAGTCTAAACGGAAGGTCCTGTAAGGATAACGCAAATATCCTTTTTCCAATTTTTCTCGCAAAAACTGGCTTTAGGAGGTTTTCATGGTTGCTTATCACGAATCTGTTGTTGAAATTTCAAAATTCGAAACGCAAGGTCCTGTAAGAATAATATTTTTTCCCAAAAGTTTTTAAATTATTTATGGTTTTTTTGCATTCTAAAATTTATACAAAAAACTTTAAGCTGGCATTCGTAGGGTCTGCTAGTATAATATAAAAATAAATAAAAATAAAGAAGTTTGGAGTAATATTTCCACTTCAATTGGTGACCCCGACAAAAGAAGTTCCCGGACAACGGAGACACCGACAGAGAAGTTCCCGATAAGGAAGTCTCTCAACAAAAAAATCAACGAAGAAAAGTCCAACCGATTCAATTTTGTAACGGCTTTTTGGTGAAAAATTTGATATTTGAAGAATTTATTGCCGAAGTAACAAATATCGAACATAATTCTGAAAAATGGTGAAGTGCCAATAAAATGAAGCAAAAAAGTTCAATCAAGTCTGCAAGATTTTCAATTCTACATATTAAATGCAGATTGATCAACAATAGCATTTAAAATTTCATCTCGTAACTACAATTTTTCATCTATCAACAACTTATCGTTTGTGTTCCTGCAGCTGTGTATTTTCCAGAGATTTTTCTTCCATCAAGCTTAACTTAGTATTTTAAGATAAGTTTCTTTAAATTTTTTATGTTTTATTCATAATTACTTTAGTTTTTAATTAAATTCATATAAAATGAGTGAGGGCGATAACGTTAATTTGTCAACTGCCAACATTTCTTCCCCATCAGATTCACCAAATATTAACAATAACGAAATTAATTCGAATATCGGTGCGGTTAGTGTTCGTGCTCCAAAATTTTGGAAGAATAAACCACTTCTTTGGTTTATTCAATTGGAAGCTCAATTTTCCAACAGTCATATTTTGAGCGATAATACAAAATATAATATTGTTGTAGCTTCTTTAGATGAAGATATTTTAGACCACGTCAGTGATGTTCTAATAAATCCTCCAATTTCAAACAAATACAACGCATTAAAACAAGCTTTAATCGGTCGTTTAGCGGAATCTGAAGAAAGTAAACTAAAAAAAGTATTGAAAGATCTTGATTTAGGTGACAAAAAACCATCAGATCTATTACGACAAATGAAGAGTTTGGCAGGCGATTCAATTTCGGACAATGTTTTAAAATCTTTATGGTTAGAGCGTTTGCCTCATACTGTCCAGGCCATTTTATCTGGGAGTAGAGATCCTCTTGATGGATTGGCCGAAATGGGTGATAAAATTTTATCTGTTTATATTGGACATGAAATTGCCTCAGTTTCCTCATCTAATAATAAGCAGTTGGATAATAATGTTTTATCACAACTTAAACATGATATAGAAATGTTAACGGATGAAATTAAAAAATTAAAATTTGAACAAAAACATGTTTCTCGTTCACGTTCTCGTTCTCGTTCTAGTTCACGAAATAATTCAACAAGTAAATCTTTTTGTTGGTATCATGGTAAATTTGGCGATAAAGCAGCCAAATGTGTTCCTCCATGTAATTACACATCGAAAAATTCGGAAAATTAACGGGTCCATCATTACTGGTGACGAATGATGTGGCCAATTCAAATAGTCGCTTATTTTTATACGATGATTCAAATAAAATGCAATTTTTAATAGATAGTGGTGCAGACGTTTCGGTAATCCCAGTTTCTGCTCGTAATAAGCCACAATTATCAGATTTCAAATTATTCGCGGCTAATTCTACTAAAATCAGTACTTATGGAACCAAATTGTTAAGATTGAATTTTGGTTTGAAAAGAAATTTTACATTTCCTTTTATCATTGCTGATGTTTCGAGACCAATAGTTGGGGCAGATTTCTTAAAGGCTTTTGGTTTGTTGGTGGATGTTAAACGCAAAAGACTTATTGATCCATTAACAAATCTAAGTGCTTCTGGAAAATTAATATTAGACCCTACTTCTTCAATTTCTTTAATTTCTAATGATTTGGATCCTAAAATTATTTTTCTTTTAAATAAATATAAATCAATTACTGAAATAAACAATTTTTCACAAAATGTTAAACATAATGTAACACATCATATCATAACAAAAGGTCCTCCTGTTCATGCAAAGGTTCGTCGGTTATCACCCGAAAAATTACAAGCTGCAAAACAGGAATTTGAATTAATGTTGGAACAAGGTATTTGTCGTCCATCTAGCAGTTCTTGGTCTTCTCCACTTCATCTAGTTAAAAAAAAGAATGGTGACTGGAGACCGTGCGGCGATTATCGAAAACTAAATGATATTACCATTCCAGATCGTTATCCCATTGGTTATCTTCAGGATTTCACTTCTCAATTAGATGGTTGCATAATTTTTTCATCTTTAGATTTAGTGAAAGCCTACCACCAAATTCCAATCGAAGAATCAGATATTGAAAAAACTGCTATCTGTACTCCTTTTGGTCTGTTTGAATTTACCAGGATGACTTTTGGTTTTCGGAATGCCGGTCAAACATTTCAGCGTTTTATTAATTCGGCATTACATGATTTAAATTTTTGTTACGTTTACATTGATGACATCTTAATTTTTTCACGGACTGAGGAAGAACATATTTCACATTTAGAAATTATTTTTAAACGCTTTTCAAATTTCGGTATAATTGTTAACCTTCATCCGTCCCTCAAAAAAAATCACACTAAAGTTCCTCGGGTCTATTTTGACCCATAAAGGTTTAGTGTATACAAAAATCAAAAAACGAGTTTTTTTATGTTTTTTGAAATTTTTACAACATACAACAACATACATATGTATAACCCAAAAGACTTATATATTGTTCTAATGAACTCTCCCCGAAAATAGCGGTCAAAAAACTTCATACAAAAATTGAGAAATATGGCAGTTGAGTTTTTCCCAATTGACATCCAACAAAATCGGTTTCTTATACCCGAGAAATCACCCCGTTCGGTCAAAGATTTTAGATCCGTATTCTAGATATAGTTTACAAACACTAACTAATATAATATAATATGACTAAATTAAACATTTCTTATACGAATAACTGCCTTGGGTCATTTTAGACCCGAAGGTCTTTAGTGTGACTATTTTTGTAGCAGTGTAACGGGTAATCGGAAGTTGCCAAATTTTTGCATACTGCTAGTTTAAAATAAATAAGGCAAAGTCAAAAAATTTCAGGTTCGTAATATAAATATTTTTAAAGGTACAAGCAAACTAATTTCTGTTTGGGTCAAATTAGACCCGAGGGACGGAAGAAGGTTAACATTGAAAAGAGTGTATTTCTTAAAAATGAAATAAATTTTCTTGGCCATAGTATATCTAGTAAAGGTGTTCTTCCTTCAGCTGAACGTATTCAAGTCATTAGTGATTTTAAACGTCCCGACACCGTAAAAGAATTAAGGAGATTTCTCGGTATGATAAATTTTTATCGCAGATTTGTTCCTCATGCCGCAAAAGACCAATTAATTTTAAACGATTATCTTAAAAATAGTAAAAAGAATGATAAAATTAAAATTAATTGGAATGAGGATTCGATTCGTTCTTTTGAGTTATGTAAAGAAAAGTTATCTGCAGCTACAATCCTGGTACATCCTTCTACTTCAACAGATTTGTCTTTGATGGTAGATGCTTCAGATAAATCAGTAGGTGCAGTTGTTCAACAACTTATTGATGAAATTTGGCAACCATTAGGTTTCTTTTCGGTTAGACTAAATTCTGCTCAACAAAAGTACAGTGCATATGACCGAGAACTTTTAGCAGCATACCTAGGCATCAAACATTTCAGATACCTTCTTGATGGCCGAATTTTCACTTTATTCACGGATCATAAGCCATTAGTTTTTGCATTTAAGCAAAATTTAGATAAGGCATCTCCCCGTCAAGTTAGACATCTTGATTTCATCAGTCAGTTTACTACTGATATTAAACACATATCTGGTAAAGATAATGTAGTAGCTGACAGTTTATCAAGAATTGATTCTATTAATGTTACCCAATCTATTGATTATGCTCTTTTGGCAAATGCACAAGAAAATAATGATGAATTAAATTTGTTGCTTGAAAATAATTCCTCACTTAATTTTCAAAAATTTCCAGTCATTGGAACCGACAAATTTTTATGGTGTGATATTTCCAATGGAAATATTCGACCATTTGTTTCCGAAAATTTTCGTAAGAAAGCTTTTGGAAGTATTCACAATCTAGCACATCCTAGTATTCGAACAACAGTTAAAATGATGGCTAAAATATTTATCTGGCCTTCAATGAACAAGGACGTTACAAACTGGACGAAAAATTGTTTATCATGTCAAAAATCCAAAATTACGCGTCATGTTCAGAGTGAACCTGGCAATTTCGCTATAATAAGTGAACGATTTAATCATGTTCACATGGATATTATCGGACCATTGCCATCCTCTGAAGGTTTTCGGTATTGTCTTACGATAGTAGATCGTTTTTCTCGTTGGCCTGAAGCCATTCCAATTATGGACATCCGAGCAGAAACTGTCGCAAAATTTTTCTATAGGGAATGGATCTGTAGATATGGTGTACCTTTGATCATAGTTACAGATCGTGGTTCGCAATTTGAATCAGAATTATTTCGTGAATTATCAAAATTACTTTGTTTTGAAAGGCATCGTACTACTTCTTACAATCCCAAAGCAAACGGTTTAGTGGAACGTTTTCATCGTACTTTAAAAGCATCTATTATTTGCCATAGTGATACAAGTACCTGGACTCATTCCTTACCTACTATACTTTTAGGATTGCGTGCGGCTTTTCGGGAGGATTTTCAAACTTCTTCTGCAGAATTAATGTATGGTGAAAATTTACGTCTACCAAGTGATTTTCTACATAATTCTACTAAATTCACATTTCAAAATGATTTTGTTAAAATTTTACGTGATCATTTTAATAACATTAAACCCGTTCCTCCTACTAATCATTCAAATAAAAAGGTTTTCGTTTTTAAAGAATTAAAATCATGCTCACATGTTTTTGTTCGTTCTGATTTTGTTCGATTATCTTTACAACCGCCATATTCTGGACCTTATAAATGTCGAAAGATTTGATAAATTTTTCAAACTTGATGTTAAAAGCAAACATGTTAACATTTCTATTGATCGTTTGAAGCCTTGTTTTGAAACCAACTTGCATGTTTCTGAAGAAAATTCATGTCCAATTAATAACGTTGAACCAATTTTGCCTGACAAAGTTAAAAATGTACGTAAATGTTCTTTGTCAAAGAAGAAAATTCGGTTTTCTTCAGATTCTTAACTAAAGCTTAATTTTTCGTTACGGTCCTAAAATTAATACTTTTACAGCCTTATTAATAAACGTTAGTTAACTTTTATCAATGGTTTACGCAGTGGATAACTCGAAATTCTTATTAATAAAAAATTTTAAGAGTTAACTGACGTTAGTTAACTCTGTGTTGGCTAACATACCGATTCCCTCGAGTTAACGAGTTGATAACTCTTGACGGCACATAACTCTTGCAATAATGACTATAAGAAACAATGATCCATTAAAAAAATGCAATTTATGTTATTATAATTATATTATCTTATCACTTGAACACCACTTTTCTGATCGCTTTCCTTCAATTTTTAAATTTTCCACTTTTAATTACTTTGCAGTGAATCACAATTAAAATAAAAACATTAATTTCACTCCTATTTTAATATTGTCTCCAAGGAAACGGATTTAAAAAACCAAAATATGACTTATTTTAATATCGTCTCCAAGGAAACGGATTTAAAAAACCAAAATTTGACTTAAATGTAAAAGATTTTCGTATTTTTTGGTACAATTCGGCACAAGGGTTGCCGTATTCCAGCTAAATTTTTAAATAAAATACGAGTTAGCTATTATATGGAGGAAAATTTTTTATTAATAAGAATAGTTATCTAATGGATAAGTTTGCTATCTCGGAGTTAGTTAGCACATGAGTTATCTCCGTGTTAGGGATTTTTTATTAATAAGGCTGTTAATGTTTATTTCCCTACACTGGGGAGGGAGTAGTGTGGCGGCAGTTTAATACACAGTAAATTTTGATTTTAATAATTTTAAAATTTCAACTGTAAATTTTCTAACTGTAAATTTTAAAATAATTTAAGTATTCCATTAGGTAAACGTGTCAAAATTTATTAAAAATTTTATCATTAGTAATGATTAAGTTCAAACTGTTCAAACTGAGAAGTATGTTTTATTTTAATTAAATTTGAAAATCATTAAACAAAAAAATATAATTTAATTTCAATTGTGTTTGAAGTAATTAATATATAATATAAAAATAAATAAAAATAAAGAAGTTTGGAGTAATATTTCCACTTCAACTTTTTACGCTCTTAAACAGCATATTTTTAGTTAAAGTGATAAATTTAAGTACTAAATTATAATTTTTTTAAATTTCTTTTTTTACAGATCTGTAAAGAATTGTCCAGGCAACAAAATCCTGTAATCAGAATTTTAAAAACAAATACAGTGTTTCAGGGTTTTGGTATTTTATTCAAAAATCATGACCGTACGGTGACTTTTTCCACTCACTGTACATACAAATTCGCTTTGCCTTTTAAATATATAGATGAGTCTTCGATCTTAACAACACGGATCGCAGCTGGGCGTTTAATGAAGGGGTAAAATGCCCATGCTCGAAGCCAGGGTTGCTGGTGCCAAGGTTTTGTTTTTTTAATTTAATTTTTTTTTTCATTTAGTTAAAACAATTTTTTTTCTTTGTGATTTTTGTGTTTTTTTTTGTATGTGAAAACTGTTTAAAACAAAAATAGAGACACTAATTATAAACCGAAAACGATTTTGATCAGATTTTCACCATTGTCCGTGATGATAATATTTTATGACTGAAGTTAGCTTGCCCATGAGGAGGCTGGAAAAACTAATTGGGTATTAGAGTTTTAAAATTCAAAACCGAAAGTCTTGAAGCGAACACGTTTATTTTCTAAAAGTTATTTCTGGAAGGTTTTTGTGCAAAAAAAAACTTTAGCCCGACAACGATGGGTCTGCATCTAGTAAAAT
Organism: Chrysopilus asiliformis; assembly: GCA_964034945.1. NCBI lineage: Eukaryota > Metazoa > Arthropoda > Insecta > Diptera > Rhagionidae > Chrysopilus > Chrysopilus asiliformis. Next base: position 60,544,355 of record OZ035960.1, read on the forward strand.
ATTATTAAAAATTGGTGGAAAAGTAAAATGGACACATCTAAAGATAATTTTCTAAAAGTTATTTCTTGCATTTGCATTATCCTTACAGGACCTTCCGTTTTGCATTTTGAAATTCTGAAAAAACCGGATTCGGGATCAGCGACCCCAAAAACCCCCGAGTGATACTTTTCAGCCTCCTATTGAGCAGGATTCATGGCGTAAATCACGGTTTAAAAATACCCAAACCCCCTTTACCCCCCGTTCAACCCCTTAGCGCTGAAATTTCGAAAAATCTCGATGGTGGGACATATTCTGAAAGTTTCAATTCTCTATCTTCAGGGGTTTGGGCTGGGCGTCAGGTTAAACGATTTTATATATAGAGCAGATGGTTTTCACTTTTTCCAATAAAGACTCAATTTCAACAAAAAAAAATAAAAATATTTTGCCACCGCTCAGAATTGAACCCGTACCTTGCGCGATGTAGTTTACACTTATTCAGTAGTAAGAATATAAATTTTAAAGATAAATTAAGTAATAAAAAACTGCAGACATTGGGGACTGCCAACAGAAGTGAAAACAATAATATATGTAAGGTAATTTTGTCGTGTATTTATACCTATATATTTTTCAACCTGAAATTTCGAAAATATATGCTAATAAACAGTAAATTTTAAATAAAAGTCACATGATTTTCTTATACAACAAATAGCTAGAGATATTTAATTTTTTCTGTATAAGAATGCCACCTGCTGTTCAGAAATTTTCTGTGTAATTTTATTTTGCCGTATTGAAATGAAAACAAAAAAAAACTTTGTCACCGATCAGAATTGAACCCGGTGCTGGCGCATGGTAGTCCAACTTCTAACTCACTGCACTGATCAGACAGTATGGAATGTTGTGTTAACATTGAAGACTTAGTTAGCGGCATATTGATAATTTTGAAAGGCAAATCACTAATAAAGTATTATTAAAAATTGAAAAAAAGTAAAACGGACATATTTACAGCTATAGAGCTTTCATTTAAAAAAAGAATCATCAAAATCGGTTCAATAGGAACTGCAGGAGCTCTGTCGAAAGAAATCCATACAAAATCGCTTTGCCTTTTAAATATATAGGGGTCTATTGCGGTTATCGATATCTATTCGATCGACCATCGTTGGCCGGAACGATCGAAAAACAATTTGGTATTGCGTAAGGTTCATCGTTCAAGCAATCGCTATTGTGAATTTTTTAGTGTTTGACGTTTGGGAATTCACATTGTTGAAGTTATTTTAATGTTTAAAAATTACTTCAACGCAGAAAATACAATATTGAGCTCCCTTAAAACATAAAGGAGGTGGATGACAATGGCGATATGAGCGAAATTACACCAGAAGACGGTTTTACAAACCAACGTCAAGGCGAAAATATTAAACACCGAATGTTGAGTTCTTTGAATTGACCAATATTTCAAATCCATGTGAATAAAACAGTTTTTAAGTTGATTTTTTATTTAAATTATTTTTATACCACTTTATCTTCATTTTTTCAACCAATTTTTATATTGGATTTTTGATCGAGGTTTTGATCAAGATATTCCTCATTAATAATTTCCTAATGTGTACAAATACTTCCATTTTATTATTAGCCTCTAATTTTGATAAAAAAAAGTAATTGCAATACTTCACCGATCGCTAACTTGACATAAACTTCACCGAACGATCAAACAAATGTCATCGTTCCCAACTGAACGATTTTATCGTTCACGAACGATAAAATCGATGATCACAATACCGATTTTTCGATTTGACATTTCAACGATCGATTGACGAAGCTCACAATAGGGGCCATAGATTGTATTCATGAAAAATTTCGACCTCTTAATTTTGCCTAAAAAACATTTCCCGATCACTCCTGAGTCGATTGGAGTCATATTTAAAAAATGTCTTTCTGTCTGTCAGTCTGTCAGTCTGTCAGTCTGTCAGTCTGTCAGTCTGTCAGTCTGTCAGTCTGTCAGTCTGTCAGTCTGTCAGTCTATCAGTCTGTCAGTCTGTCAGTCTGTCAGTCTGTCAGTCTGTCAGTCTGTCAGTCTGTCAGTCTGTCAGTCTGTCAGTCTGTCAGTCTGTCAGTCTGTCAGTCTGTCAGTCTGTCAGTCTGTCAGTCTGTCAGTCTGTCAGTCTGTCAGTCTGTCAGTCTGTCAGTCTGTCAGTCTGTCAGTCTGTCAGTCTGTCAGTCTGTCAGTCTGTCAGTCTGTCAGTCTGTCAGTCTGTCAGTCTGTCAGTCTGTCAGTCTGTCAGTCTGTCAGTCTGTCAGTCTGTCAGTCTGTCAGTCTGTCAGTCTGTCAGTCTGTCAGTCTGTCAGTCTGTCAGTCTGTCAGTCTGTCAGTCTGTCAGTCTGTCAGTCTGTCAGTCTGTCAGTCTGTCAGTCTGTCAGTCTGTCAGTCTGTCAGTCTGTCAGTCTGTCAGTCTGTCAGTCTGTCAGTCTGTCAGTCTGTCAGTCTGTCAGTCTGTCAGTCTGTCAGTCTGTCAGTCTGTCAGTCTGTCAGTCTGTCAGTCTGTCAGTCTGTCAGTCTGTCAGTCTGTCAGTCTGTCAGTCTGTCAGTCTGTCAGTCTGTCAGTCTGTCAGTCTGTCAGTCTGTCAGTCTGTCAGTCTGTCAGTCTGTCAGTCTGTCAGTCTGTCAGTCTGTCAGTCTGTCAGTCTGTCAGTCTGTCAGTCTGTCAGTCTGTCAGTCTGTCAGTCTGTCAGTCTGTCAGTCTGTCAGTCTGTCAGTCTGTCAGTCTGTCAGTCTGTCAGTCTGTCAGTCTGTCAGTCTGTCAGTCTGTCAGTCTGTCAGTCTGTCAGTCTGTCAGTCTGTCAGTCTGTCAGTCTGTCAGTCTGTCAGTCTGTCAGTCTGTCAGTCTGTCAGTCTGTCAGTCTGTCAGTCTGTCAGTCTGTCAGTCTGTCAGTCTGTCAGTCTGTCAGTCTGTCAGTCTGTCAGTCTGTCAGTCTGTCAGTCTGTCAGTCTGTCAGTCTGTCAGTCTGTCAGTCTGTCAGTCTGTCAGTCTGTCAGTCTGTCAGTCTGTCAGTCTGTCAGTCTGTCAGTCTGTCAGTCTGTCAGTCTGTCAGTCTGTCAGTCTGTCAGTCTGTCAGTCTGTCAGTCTGTCAGTCTGTCAGTCTGTCAGTCTGTCAGTCTGTCAGTCTGTCAGTCTGTCAGTCTGTCAGTCTGTCAGTCTGTCAGTCTGTCAGTCTGTCAGTCTGTCAGTCTGTCAGTCTGTCAGTCTGTCAGTCTGTCAGTCTGTCAGTCTGTCAGTCTGTCAGTCTGTCAGTCTGTCAGTCTGTCAGTCTGTCAGTCTGTCAGTCTGTCAGTCTGTCAGTCTGTCAGTCTGTCAGTCTGTCAGTCTGTCAGTCTGTCAGTCTGTCAGTCTGTCAGTCTGTCAGTCTGTCAGTCTGTCAGTCTGTCAGTCTGTCAGTCTGTCAGTCTGTCAGTCTGTCAGTCTGTCAGTCTGTCAGTCTGTCAGTCTGTCAGTCTGTCAGTCTGTCAGTCTGTCAGTCTGTCAGTCTGTCAGTCTGTCAGTCTGTCAGTCTGTCAGTCTGTCAGTCTGTCAGTCTGTCAGTCTGTCAGTCTGTCAGTCTGTCAGTCTGTCAGTCTGTCAGTCTGTCAGTCTGTCAGTCTGTCAGTCTGTCAGTCTGTCAGTCTGTCAGTCTGTCAGTCTGTCAGTCTGTCAGTCTGTCAGTCTGTCAGTCTGTCAGTCTGTCAGTCTGTCAGTCTGTCAGTCTGTCAGTCTGTCAGTCTGTCAGTCTGTCAGTCTGTCAGCCTGTCAGCCTGTCAGTCTGTCAGTCTGTCAGTCTGTCAGTCTGTCAGTCTGTCAGTCTGTCAGTCTGTCAGTCTGTCAGTCTGTCAGTCTGTCAGTCTGTCAGTCTGTCAGTCTGTCAGTCTGTCAGTCTGTCAGTCTGTCAGTCTGTCAGTCTGTCAGTCTGTCAGTCTGTCAGTCTGTCAGTCTGTCAGTCTGTCAGTCTGTCAGTCTGTCAGTCTGTCAGTCTGTCAGTCTGTCAGTCTGTCAGTCTGTCAGTCTGTCAGTCTGTCAGTCTGTCAGTCTGTCAGTCTGTCAGTCTGTCAGTCTGTCAGTCTGTCAGTCTGTCAGTCTGTCAGTCTGTCAGTCTGTCAGTCTGTCAGTCTGTCAGTCTGTCAGTCTGTCAGTCTGTCAGTCTGTCAGTCTGTCAGTCTGTCAGTCTGTCAGTCTGTCAGTCTGTCAGTCTGTCAGTCTGTCAGTCTGTCAGTCTGTCAGTCTGTCAGTCTGTCAGTCTGTCAGTCTGTCAGTCTGTCAGTCTGTCAGTCTGTCAGTCTGTCAGTCTGTCAGTCTGTCAGTCTGTCAGTCTGTCAGTCTGTCAGTCTGTCAGTCTGTCAGTCTGTCAGTCTGTCAGTCTGTCAGTCTGTCAGTCTGTCAGTCTGTCAGTCTGTCAGTCTGTCAGTCTGTCAGTCTGTCAGTCTGTCAGTCTGTCAGTCTGTCAGTCTGTCAGTCTGTCAGTCTGTCAGTCTGTCAGTCTGTCAGTCTGTCAGTCTGTCAGTCTGTCAGTCTGTCAGTCTGTCAGTCTGTCAGTCTGTCAGTCTGTCAGTCTGTCAGTCTGTCAGTCTGTCAGTCTGTCAGTCTGTCAGTCTGTCAGTCTGTCAGTCTGTCAGTCTGTCAGTCTGTCAGTCTGTCAGTCTGTCAGTCTGTCAGTCTGTCAGTCTGTCAGTCTGTCAGTCTGTCAGTCTGTCAGTCTGTCAGTCTGTCAGTCTGTCAGTCTGTCAGTCTGTCAGTCTGTCAGTCTGTCAGTCTGTCAGTCTGTCAGTCTGTCAGTCTGTCAGTCTGTCAGTCTGTCAGTCTGTCAGTCTGTCAGTCTGTCAGTCTGTCAGTCTGTCAGTCTGTCAGTCTGTCAGTCTGTCAGTCTGTCAGTCTGTCAGTCTGTCAGTCTGTCAGTCTGTCAGTCTGTCAGTCTGTCAGTCTGTCAGTCTGTCAGTCTGTCAGTCTGTCAGTCTGTCAGTCTGTCAGTCTGTCAGTCTGTCAGTCTGTCAGTCTGTCAGTCTGTCAGTCTGTCAGTCTGTCAGTCTGTCAGTCTGTCAGTCTGTCAGTCTGTCAGTCTGTCAGTCTGTCAGTCTGTCAGTCTGTCAGTCTGTCAGTCTGTCAGTCTGTCAGTCTGTCAGTCTGTCAGTCTGTCAGTCTGTCAGTCTGTCAGTCTGTCAGTCTGTCAGTCTGTCAGTCTGTCAGTCTGTCAGTCTGTCAGTCTGTCAGTCTGTCAGTCTGTCAGTCTGTCAGTCTGTCAGTCTGTCAGTCTGTCAGTCTGTCAGTCTGTCAGTCTGTCAGTCTGTCAGTCTGTCAGTCTGTCAGTCTGTCAGTCTGTCAGTCTGTCAGTCTGTCAGTCTATCAGTCTGTCAGTCTGTCAGTCTGTCAGTCTGTCAGTCTGTCAGTCTGTCAGTCTGTCAGTCTGTCAGTCTGTCAGTCTGTCAGTCTGTCAGTCTGTCAGTCTGTCAGTCTGTCAGTCTGTCAGTCTGTCAGTCTGTCAGTCTGTCAGTCTGTCAGTTTGTCAGTCTGTCAGTCTGTCAGTCTGTCAGTCTGTCAGTCTGTCAGTCTGTCAGTCTGTCAGTCTGTCAGTCTGTCAGTCTGTCAGTCTGTCAGTCTGTCAGTCTGTCAGTCTGTCAGTCTGTCAGTCTGTCAGTCTGTCAGTCTGTCAGTCTGTCAGTCTGTCAGTCTGTCAGTCTGTCAGTCTGTCAGTCTGTCAGTCTGTCAGTCTGTCAGTCTGTCAGTCTGTCAGTCTGTCAGTCTGTCAGTCTGTCAGTCTGTCAGTCTGTCAGTCTGTCAGTCTGTCAGTCTGTCAGTCTGTCAGTCTGTCAGTCTGTCAGTCTGTCAGTCTGTCAGTCTGTCAGTCTGTCAGTCTGTCAGTCTGTCAGTCTGTCAGTCTGTCAGTCTGTCAGTCTGTCAGTCTGTCAGTCTGTCAGTCTGTCAGTCTGTCAGTCTGTCAGTCTGTCAGTCTGTCAGTCTGTCAGTCTGTCAGTCTGTCAGTCTGTCAGTCTGTCAGTCTGTCAGTCTGTCAGTCTGTCAGTCTGTCAGTCTGTCAGTCTGTCAGTCTGTCAGTCTGTCAGTCTGTCAGTCTGTCAGTCTGTCAGTCTGTCAGTCTGTCAGTCTGTCAGTCTGTCAGTCTGTCAGTCTGTCAGTCTGTCAGTCTGTCAGTCTGTCAGTCTGTCAGTCTGTCAGTCTGTCAGTCTGTCAGTCTGTCAGTCTGTCAGTCTGTCAGTCTGTCAGTCTGTCAGTCTGTCAGTCTGTCAGTCTGTCAGTCTGTCAGTCTGTCAGTCTGTCAGTCTGTCAGTCTGTCAGTCTGTCAGTCTGTCAGTCTGTCAGTCTGTCAGTCTGTCAGTCTGTCAGTCTGTCAGTCTGTCAGTCTGTCAGTCTGTCAGTCTGTCAGTCTGTCAGTCTGTCAGTCTGTCAGTCTGTCAGTCTGTCAGTCTGTCAGTCTGTCAGTCTGTCAGTCTGTCAGTCTGTCAGTCTGTCAGTCTGTCAGTCTGTCAGTCTGTCAGTCTGTCAGTCTGTCAGTCTGTCAGTCTGTCAGTCTGTCAGTCTGTCAGTCTGTCAGTCTGTCAGTCTGTCAGTCTGTCAGTCTGTCAGTCTGTCAGTCTGTCAGTCTGTCAGTCTGTCAGTCTGTCAGTCTGTCAGTCTGTCAGTCTGTCAGTCTGTCAGTCTGTCAGTCTGTCAGTCTGTCAGTCTGTCAGTCTGTCAGTCTGTCAGTCTGTCAGTCTGTCAGTCTGTCAGTCTGTCAGTCTGTCAGTCTGTCAGTCTGTCAGTCTGTCAGTCTGTCAGTCTGTCAGTCTGTCAGTCTGTCAGTCTGTCAGTCTGTCAGTCTGTCAGTCTGTCAGTCTGTCAGTCTGTCAGTCTGTCAGTCTGTCAGTCTGTCAGTCTGTCAGTCTGTCAGTCTGTCAGTCTGTCAGTCTGTCAGTCTGTCAGTCTGTCAGTCTGTCAGTCTGTCAGTCTGTCAGTCTGTCAGTCTGTCAGTCTGTCAGTCTGTCAGTCTGTCAGTCTGTCAGTCTGTCAGTCTGTCAGTCTGTCAGTCTGTCAGTCTGTCAGTCTGTCAGTCTGTCAGTCTGTCAGTCTGTCAGTCTGTCAGTCTGTCAGTCTGTCAGTCTTTTTTTTTTTTTTTTTTTTTTTTTTTTTTTTTTTTTTATAGAAGGTGGAAATCTTCGAAAGATACCGAGCGGTTATGCCGGATTCTTACCGGCTAAAACCACCTTCTTCTCCGTCCATGCACCCCGCGGGACTGCCATTTGGTATTACTTCGCGGGGCTGGTTCAGCTCTCGCTGCTCATCGGGTTGTGAATGCCTTTCTCAGATGCTCCTCGTCTAACAGTTTAATATGTATGGACTGCATTGTGATGTCCACAGCTTTCCAATTCTCGTGGGACTTTATCATCTCATCTACTATATTTTCTGCAGTTATACAGTCTGTCAGTCTGTCAGTCTGTCAGTCTGTCAGTCTGTCAGTCTGTCAGTCTGTCAGTCTGTCAGTCTGTCAGTCTGTCAGTCTGTCAGTCTGTCAGTCTGTCAGTCTGTCAGTCTGTCAGTCTGTCAGTCTGTCAGTCTGTCAGTCTGTCAGTCTGTCAGTCTGTCAGTCTGTCAGTCTGTCAGTCTGTCAGTCTGTCAGTCTGTCAGTCTGTCAGTCTGTCAGTCTATCAGTCTGTCAGTCTGTCAGTCTGTCAGTCTGTCAGTCTGTCAGTCTGTCAGTCTGTCAGTCTGTCAGTCTGTCAGTCTGTCAGTCTGTCAGTCTGTCAGTCTGTCAGTCTGTCAGTCTGTCAGTCTGTCAGTCTGTCAGTCTGTCAGTCTGTCAGTCTGTCAGTCTGTCAGTCTGTCAGTCTGTCAGTCTGTCAGTCTGTCAGTCTGTCAGTCTGTCAGTCTGTCAGTCTGTCAGTCTTTTTTTTTTTTTTTTTTTTTTTTTTTTTTTTTTTTTTTTTTTTTTTTATAGAAGGTGGAAATCTTCGAAAGATACCGAGCGGTTATGCCGGATTCTTACCGGCTAAAACCACCTTCTTCTCCGTCCATGCACCCCGCGGGACTGCCATTTGGTATTACTTCGCGGGGCTGGTTCAGCTCTCGCTGCTCATCGGGTTGTGAATGCCTTTCTCAGATGCTCCTCGTCTAACAGTTTAATATGTATGGACTGCATTGTGATGTCCACAGCTTTCCAATTCTCGTGGGACTTTATCATCTCATCTACTATATTTTCTGCAGTTATACAGTCTGTCAGTCTGTCAGTCTGTCAGTCTGTCAGTCTGTCAGTCTGTCAGTCTGTCAGTCTGTCAGTCTGTCAGTCTGTCAGTCTGTCAGTCTGTCAGTCTGTCAGTCTGTCAGTCTGTCAGTCTGTCAGTCTGTCAGTCTGTCAGTCTGTCAGTCTGTCAGTCTGTCAGTCTGTCAGTCTGTCAGTCTATCAGTCTGTCAGTCTGTCAGTCTGTCAGTCTGTCAGTCTGTCAGTCTGTCAGTCTGTCAGTCTGTCAGTCTGTCAGTCTGTCAGTCTGTCAGTCTGTCAGTCTGTCAGTCTGTCAGTCTGTCAGTCTGTCAGTCTGTCAGTCTGTCAGTCTGTCAGTCTGTCAGTCTGTCAGTCTGTCAGTCTGTCAGTCTGTCAGTCTGTCAGTCTGTCAGTCTGTCAGTCTGTCAGTCTGTCAGTCTGTCAGTCTGTCAGTCTGTCAGTCTGTCAGTCTGTCAGTCTGTCAGTCTGTCAGTCTGTCAGTCTGTCAGTCTGTCAGTCTGTCAGTCTGTCAGTCTGTCAGTCTGTCAGTCTGTCAGTCTGTCAGTCTGTCAGTCTGTCAGTCTGTCAGTCTGTCAGTCTGTCAGTCTGTCAGTCTGTCAGTCTGTCAGTCTGTCAGTCTGTCAGTCTGTCAGTCTGTCAGTCTGTCAGTCTGTCAGTCTGTCAGTCTGTCAGTCTGTCAGTCTGTCAGTCTGTCAGTCTGTCAGTCTGTCAGTCTGTCAGTCTGTCAGTCTGTCAGTCTGTCAGTCTGTCAGTCTGTCAGTCTGTCAGTCTGTCAGTCTGTCAGTCTGTCAGTCTGTCAGTCTGTCAGTCTGTCAGTCTGTCAGTCTGTCAGTCTGTCAGTCTGTCAGTCTGTCAGTCTGTCAGTCTGTCAGTCTGTCAGTCTGTCAGTCTGTCAGTCTGTCAGTCTGTCAGTCTGTCAGTCTGTCAGTCTGTCAGTCTGTCAGTCTGTCAGTCTGTCAGTCTGTCAGTCTGTCAGTCTGTCAGTCTGTCAGTCTGTCAGTCTGTCAGTCTGTCAGTCTGTCAGTCTGTCAGTCTGTCAGTCTGTCAGTCTGTCAGTCTGTCAGTCTGTCAGTCTGTCAGTCTGTCAGTCTGTCAGTCTGTCAGTCTGTCAGTCTGTCAGTCTGTCAGTCTGTCAGTCTGTCAGTCTGTCAGTCTGTCAGTCTGTCAGTCTGTCAGTCTGTCAGTCTGTCAGTCTGTCAGTCTGTCAGTCTGTCAGTCTGTCAGTCTGTCAGTCTGTCAGTCTGTCAGTCTGTCAGTCTGTCAGTCTGTCAGTCTGTCAGTCTGTCAGTCTGTCAGTCTGTCAGTCTGTCAGTCTGTCAGTCTGTCAGTCTGTCAGTCTGTCAGTCTGTCAGTCTGTCAGTCTGTCAGTCTGTCAGTCAGTCTGTCAGTCTGTCAGTCTGTCAGTCTGTCAGTCTGTCAGTCTGTCAGTCAGTCTGTCAGTCTGTCAGTCTGTCAGTCTGTCAGTCTGTCAGTCTGTCAGTCTGTCAGTCTGTCAGTCTGTCAGTCTGTCAGTCTGTCAGTCTGTCAGTCTGTCAGTCTGTCAGTCTGTCAGTCTGTCAGTCTGTCAGTCTGTCAGTCTGTCAGTCTGTCAGTCTGTCAGTCTGTCAGTCTGTCAGTCTGTCAGTCTGTCAGTCTGTCAGTCTGTCAGTCTGTCAGTCTGTCAGTCTGTCAGTCTGTCAGTCTGTCAGTCTGTCAGTCTGTCAGTCTGTCAGTCTGTCAGTCTGTCAGTCTGTCAGTCTGTCAGTCTGTCAGTCTGTCAGTCTGTCAGTCTGTCAGTCTGTCAGTCTGTCAGTCTGTCAGTCTGTCAGTCTGTCAGTCTGTCAGTCTGTCAGTCTGTCAGTCTGTCAGTCTGTCAGTCTGTCAGTCTGTCAGTCTGTCAGTCTGTCAGTCTGTCAGTCTGTCAGTCTGTCAGTCTGTCAGTCTGTCAGTCTGTCAGTCTGTCAGTCTGTCAGTCTGTCAGTCTGTCAGTCTGTCAGTCTGTCAGTCTGTCAGTCTGTCAGTCTGTCAGTCTGTCAGTCTGTCAGTCTGTCAGTCTGTCAGTCTGTCAGTCTGTCAGTCTGTCAGTCTGTCAGTCTGTCAGTCTGTCAGTCTGTCAGTCTGTCAGTCTGTCAGTCTGTCAGTCTGTCAGTCTGTCAGTCTGTCAGTCTGTCAGTCTGTCAGTCTGTCAGTCTGTCAGTCTGTCAGTCTGTCAGTCTGTCAGTCTGTCAGTCTGTCAGTCTGTCAGTCTGTCAGTCTGTCAGTCTGTCAGTCTGTCAGTCTGTCAGTCTGTCAGTCTGTCAGTCTGTCAGTCTGTCAGTCTGTCAGTCTGTCAGTCTGTCAGTCTGTCAGTCTGTCAGTCTGTCAGTCTGTCAGTCTGTCAGTCTGTCAGTCTGTCAGTCTGTCAGTCTGTCAGTCTGTCAGTCTGTCAGTCTGTCAGTCTGTCAGTCTGTCAGTCTGTCAGTCTGTCAGTCTGTCAGTCTGTCAGTCTGTCAGTCTGTCAGTCTGTCAGTCTGTCAGTCTGTCAGTCTGTCAGTCTGTCAGTCTGTCAGTCTGTCAGTCTGTCAGTCTGTCAGTCTGTCAGTCTGTCAGTCTGTCAGTCTGTCAGTCTGTCAGTCTGTCAGTCTGTCAGTCTGTCAGTCTGTCAGTCTGTCAGTCTGTCAGTCTGTCAGTCTGTCAGTCTGTCAGTCTGTCAGTCTGTCAGTCTGTCAGTCTGTCAGTCTGTCAGTCTGTCAGTCTGTCAGTCTGTCAGTCTGTCAGTCTGTCAGTCTGTCAGTCTGTCAGTCTGTCAGTCTGTCAGTCTGTCAGTCTGTCAGTCTGTCAGTCTGTCAGTCTGTCAGTCTGTCAGTCTGTCAGTCTGTCAGTCTGTCAGTCTGTCAGTCTGTCAGTCTGTCAGTCTGTCAGTCTGTCAGTCTGTCAGTCTGTCAGTCTGTCAGTCTGTCAGTCTGTCAGTCTGTCAGTCTGTCAGTCTGTCAGTCTGTCAGTCTGTCAGTCTGTCAGTCTGTCAGTCTGTCAGTCTGTCAGTCTGTCAGTCTGTCAGTCTGTCAGTCTGTCAGTCTGTCAGTCTGTCAGTCTGTCAGTCTGTCAGTCTGTCAGTCTGTCAGTCTGTCAGTCTGTCAGTCTGTCAGTCTGTCAGTCTGTCAGTCTGTCAGTCTGTCAGTCTGTCAGTCTGTCAGTCTGTCAGTCTGTCAGTCTGTCAGTCTGTCAGTCTGTCAGTCTGTCAGTCTGTCAGTCTGTCAGTCTGTCAGTCTGTCAGTCTGTCAGTCTGTCAGTCTGTCAGTCTGTCAGTCTGTCAGTCTGTCAGTCTGTCAGTCTGTCAGTCTGTCAGTCTGTCAGTCTGTCAGTCTGTCAGTCTGTCAGTCTGTCAGTCTGTCAGTCTGTCAGTCTGTCAGTCTGTCAGTCTGTCAGTCTGTCAGTCTGTCAGTCTGTCAGTCTGTCAGTCTGTCAGTCTGTCAGTCTGTCAGTCTGTCAGTCTGTCAGTCTGTCAGTCTGTCAGTCTGTCAGTCTGTCAGTCTGTCAGTCTGTCAGTCTGTCAGTCTGTCAGTCTGTCAGTCTGTCAGTCTGTCAGTCTGTCAGTCTGTCAGTCTGTCAGTCTGTCAGTCTGTCAGTCTGTCAGTCTGTCAGTCTGTCAGTCTGTCAGTCTGTCAGTCTGTCAGTCTGTCAGTCTGTCAGTCTGTCAGTCTGTCAGTCTGTCAGTCTGTCAGTCTGTCAGTCTGTCAGTCTGTCAGTCTGTCAGTCTGTCAGTCTGTCAGTCTGTCAGTCTGTCAGTCTGTCAGTCTGTCAGTCTGTCAGTCTGTCAGTCTGTCAGTCTGTCAGTCTGTCAGTCTGTCAGTCTGTCAGTCTGTCAGTCTGTCAGTCTGTCAGTCTGTCAGTCTGTCAGTCTGTCAGTCTGTCAGTCTGTCAGTCTGTCAGTCTGTCAGTCTGTCAGTCTGTCAGTCTGTCAGTCTGTCAGTCTGTCAGTCTGTCAGTCTGTCAGTCTGTCAGTCTGTCAGTCTGTCAGTCTGTCAGTCTGTCAGTCTGTCAGTCTGTCAGTCTGTCAGTCTGTCAGTCTGTCAGTCTGTCAGTCTGTCAGTCTGTCAGTCTGTCAGTCTGTCAGTCTGTCAGTCTGTCAGTCTGTCAGTCTGTCAGTCTGTCAGTCTGTCAGTCTGTCAGTCTGTCAGTCTGTCAGTCTGTCAGTCTGTCAGTCTGTCAGTCTGTCAGTCTGTCAGTCTGTCAGTCTGTCAGTCTGTCAGTCTGTCAGTCTGTCAGTCTGTCAGTCTGTCAGTCTGTCAGTCTGTCAGTCTGTCAGTCTGTCAGTCTGTCAGTCTGTCAGTCTGTCAGTCTGTCAGTCTGTCAGTCTGTCAGTCTGTCAGTCTGTCAGTCTGTCAGTCTGTCAGTCTGTCAGTCTGTCAGTCTGTCAGTCTGTCAGTCTGTCAGTCTGTCAGTCTGTCAGTCTGTCAGTCTGTCAGTCTGTCAGTCTGTCAGTCTGTCAGTCTGTCAGTCTGTCAGTCTGTCAGTCTGTCAGTCTGTCAGTCTGTCAGTCTGTCAGTCTGTCAGTCTGTCAGTCTGTCAGTCTGTCAGTCTGTCAGTCTGTCAGTCTGTCAGTCTGTCAGTCTGTCAGTCTGTCAGTCTGTCAGTCTGTCAGTCTGTCAGTCTGTCAGTCTGTCAGTCTGTCAGTCTGTCAGTCTGTCAGTCTGTCAGTCTGTCAGTCTGTCAGTCTGTCAGTCTGTCAGTCTGTCAGTCTGTCAGTCTGTCAGTCTGTCAGTCTGTCAGTCTGTCAGTCTGTCAGTCTGTCAGTCTGTCAGTCTGTCAGTCTGTCAGTCTGTCAGTCTGTCAGTCTGTCAGTCTGTCAGTCTGTCAGTCTGTCAGTCTGTCAGTCTGTCAGTCTGTCAGTCTGTCAGTCTGTCAGTCTGTCAGTCTGTCAGTCTGTCAGTCTGTCAGTCTGTCAGTCTGTCAGTCTGTCAGTCTGTCAGTCTGTCAGTCTGTCAGTCTGTCAGTCTGTCAGTCTGTCAGTCTGTCAGTCTGTCAGTCTGTCAGTCTGTCAGTCTGTCAGTCTGTCAGTCTGTCAGTCTGTCAGTCTGTCAGTCTGTCAGTCTGTCAGTCTGTCAGTCTGTCAGTCTGTCAGTCTGTCAGTCTGTCAGTCTGTCAGTCTGTCAGTCTGTCAGTCTGTCAGTCTGTCAGTCTGTCAGTCTGTCAGTCTGTCAGTCTGTCAGTCTGTCAGTCTGTCAGTCTGTCAGTCTGTCAGTCTGTCAGTCTGTCAGTCTGTCAGTCTGTCAGTCTGTCAGTCTGTCAGTCTGTCAGTCTGTCAGTCTGTCAGTCTGTCAGTCTGTCAGTCTGTCAGTCTGTCAGTCTGTCAGTCTGTCAGTCTGTCAGTCTGTCAGTCTGTCAGTCTGTCAGTCTGTCAGTCTGTCAGTCTGTCAGTCTGTCAGTCTGTCAGTCTGTCAGTCTGTCAGTCTGTCAGTCTGTCAGTCTGTCAGTCTGTCAGTCTGTCAGTCTGTCAGTCTGTCAGTCTGTCAGTCTGTCAGTCTGTCAGTCTGTCAGTCTGTCAGTCTGTCAGTCTGTCAGTCTGTCAGTCTGTCAGTCTGTCAGTCTGTCAGTCTGTCAGTCTGTCAGTCTGTCAGTCTGTCAGTCTGTCAGTCTGTCAGTCTGTCAGTCTGTCAGTCTGTCAGTCTGTCAGTCTGTCAGTCTGTCAGTCTGTCAGTCTGTCAGTCTGTCAGTCTGTCAGTCTGTCAGTCTGTCAGTCTGTCAGTCTGTCAGTCTGTCAGTCTGTCAGTCTGTCAGTCTGTCAGTCTGTCAGTCTGTCAGTCTGTCAGTCTGTCAGTCTGTCAGTCTGTCAGTCTGTCAGTCTGTCAGTCTGTCAGTCTGTCAGTCTGTCAGTCTGTCAGTCTGTCAGTCTGTCAGTCTGTCAGTCTGTCAGTCTGTCAGTCTGTCAGTCTGTCAGTCTGTCAGTCTGTCAGTCTGTCAGTCTGTCAGTCTGTCAGTCTGTCAGTCTGTCAGTCTGTCAGTCTGTCAGTCTGTCAGTCTGTCAGTCTGTCAGTCTGTCAGTCTGTCAGTCTGTCAGTCTGTCAGTCTGTCAGTCTGTCAGTCTGTCAGTCTGTCAGTCTGTCAGTCTGTCAGTCTGTCAGTCTGTCAGTCTGTCAGTCTGTCAGTCTGTCAGTCTGTCAGTCTGTCAGTCTGTCAGTCTGTCAGTCTGTCAGTCTGTCAGTCTGTCAGTCTGTCAGTCTGTCAGTCTGTCAGTCTGTCAGTCTGTCAGTCTGTCAGTCTGTCAGTCTGTCAGTCTGTCAGTCTGTCAGTCTGTCAGTCTGTCAGTCTGTCAGTCTGTCAGTCTGTCAGTCTGTCAGTCTGTCAGTCTGTCAGTCTGTCAGTCTGTCAGTCTGTCAGTCTGTCAGTCTGTCAGTCTGTCAGTCTGTCAGTCTGTCAGTCTGTCAGTCTGTCAGTCTGTCAGTCTGTCAGTCTGTCAGTCTGTCAGTCTGTCAGTCTGTCAGTCTGTCAGTCTGTCAGTCTGTCAGTCTGTCAGTCTGTCAGTCTGTCAGTCTGTCAGTCTGTCAGTCTGTCAGTCTGTCAGTCTGTCAGTCTGTCAGTCTGTCAGTCTGTCAGTCTGTCAGTCTGTCAGTCTGTCAGTCTGTCAGTCTGTCAGTCTGTCAGTCTGTCAGTCTGTCAGTCTGTCAGTCTGTCAGTCTGTCAGTCTGTCAGTCTGTCAGTCTGTCAGTCTGTCAGTCTGTCAGTCTGTCAGTCTGTCAGTCTGTCAGTCTGTCAGTCTGTCAGTCTGTCAGTCTGTCAGTCTGTCAGTCTGTCAGTCTGTCAGTCTGTCAGTCTGTCAGTCTGTCAGTCTGTCAGTCTGTCAGTCTGTCAGTCTGTCAGTCTGTCAGTCTGTCAGTCTGTCAGTCTGTCAGTCTGTCAGTCTGTCAGTCTGTCAGTCTGTCAGTCTGTCAGTCTGTCAGTCTGTCAGTCTGTCAGTCTGTCAGTCTGTCAGTCTGTCAGTCTGTCAGTCTGTCAGTCTGTCAGTCTGTCAGTCTGTCAGTCTGTCAGTCTGTCAGTCTGTCAGTCTGTCAGTCTGTCAGTCTGTCAGTCTGTCAGTCTGTCAGTCTGTCAGTCTGTCAGTCTGTCAGTCTGTCAGTCTGTCAGTCTGTCAGTCTGTCAGTCTGTCAGTCTGTCAGTCTGTCAGTCTGTCAGTCTGTCAGTCTGTCAGTCTGTCAGTCTGTCAGTCTGTCAGTCTGTCAGTCTGTCAGTCTGTCAGTCTGTCAGTCTGTCAGTCTGTCAGTCTGTCAGTCTGTCAGTCTGTCAGTCTGTCAGTCTGTCAGTCTGTCAGTCTGTCAGTCTGTCAGTCTGTCAGTCTGTCAGTCTGTCAGTCTGTCAGTCTGTCAGTCTGTCAGTCTGTCAGTCTGTCAGTCTGTCAGTCTGTCAGTCTGTCAGTCTGTCAGTCTGTCAGTCTGTCAGTCTGTCAGTCTGTCAGTCTGTCAGTCTGTCAGTCTGTCAGTCTGTCAGTCTGTCAGTCTGTCAGTCTGTCAGTCTGTCAGTCTGTCAGTCTGTCAGTCTGTCAGTCTGTCAGTCTGTCAGTCTGTCAGTCTGTCAGTCTGTCAGTCTGTCAGTCTGTCAGTCTGTCAGTCTGTCAGTCTGTCAGTCTGTCAGTCTGTCAGTCTGTCAGTCTGTCAGTCTGTCAGTCTGTCAGTCTGTCAGTCTGTCAGTCTGTCAGTCTGTCAGTCTGTCAGTCTGTCAGTCTGTCAGTCTGTCAGTCTGTCAGTCTGTCAGTCTGTCAGTCTGTCAGTCTGTCAGTCTGTCAGTCTGTCAGTCTGTCAGTCTGTCAGTCTGTCAGTCTGTCAGTCTGTCAGTCTGTCAGTCTGTCAGTCTGTCAGTCTGTCAGTCTGTCAGTCTGTCAGTCTGTCAGTCTGTCAGTCTGTCAGTCTGTCAGTCTGTCAGTCTGTCAGTCTGTCAGTCTGTCAGTCTGTCAGTCTGTCAGTCTGTCAGTCTGTCAGTCTGTCAGTCTGTCAGTCTGTCAGTCTGTCAGTCTGTCAGTCTGTCAGTCTGTCAGTCTGTCAGTCTGTCAGTCTGTCAGTCTGTCAGTCTGTCAGTCTGTCAGTCTGTCAGTCTGTCAGTCTGTCAGTCTGTCAGTCTGTCAGTCTGTCAGTCTGTCAGTCTGTCAGTCTGTCAGTCTGTCAGTCTGTCAGTCTGTCAGTCTGTCAGTCTGTCAGTCTGTCAGTCTGTCAGTCTGTCAGTCTGTCAGTCTGTCAGTCTGTCAGTCTGTCAGTCTGTCAGTCTGTCAGTCTGTCAGTCTGTCAGTCTGTCAGTCTGTCAGTCTGTCAGTCTGTCAGTCTGTCAGTCTGTCAGTCTGTCAGTCTGTCAGTCTGTCAGTCTGTCAGTCTGTCAGTCTGTCAGTCTGTCAGTCTGTCAGTCTGTCAGTCTGTCAGTCTGTCAGTCTGTCAGTCTGTCAGTCTGTCAGTCTGTCAGTCTGTCAGTCTGTCAGTCTGTCAGTCTGTCAGTCTGTCAGTCTGTCAGTCTGTCAGTCTGTCAGTCTGTCAGTCTGTCAGTCTGTCAGTCTGTCAGTCTGTCAGTCTGTCAGTCTGTCAGTCTGTCAGTCTGTCAGTCTGTCAGTCTGTCAGTCTGTCAGTCTGTCAGTCTGTCAGTCTGTCAGTCTGTCAGTCTGTCAGTCTGTCAGTCTGTCAGTCTGTCAGTCTGTCAGTCTGTCAGTCTGTCAGTCTGTCAGTCTGTCAGTCTGTCAGTCTGTCAGTCTGTCAGTCTGTCAGTCTGTCAGTCTGTCAGTCTGTCAGTCTGTCAGTCTGTCAGTCTGTCAGTCTGTCAGTCTGTCAGTCTGTCAGTCTGTCAGTCTGTCAGTCTGTCAGTCTGTCAGTCTGTCAGTCTGTCAGTCTGTCAGTCTGTCAGTCTGTCAGTCTGTCAGTCTGTCAGTCTGTCAGTCTGTCAGTCTGTCAGTCTGTCAGTCTGTCAGTCTGTCAGTCTGTCAGTCTGTCAGTCTGTCAGTCTGTCAGTCTGTCAGTCTGTCAGTCTGTCAGTCTGTCAGTCTGTCAGTCTGTCAGTCTGTCAGTCTGTCAGTCTGTCAGTCTGTCAGTCTGTCAGTCTGTCAGTCTGTCAGTCTGTCAGTCTGTCAGTCTGTCAGTCTGTCAGTCTGTCAGTCTGTCAGTCTGTCAGTCTGTCAGTCTGTCAGTCTGTCAGTCTGTCAGTCTGTCAGTCTGTCAGTCTGTCAGTCTGTCAGTCTGTCAGTCTGTCAGTCTGTCAGTCTGTCAGTCTGTCAGTCTGTCAGTCTGTCAGTCTGTCAGTCTGTCAGTCTGTCAGTCTGTCAGTCTGTCAGTCTGTCAGTCTGTCAGTCTGTCAGTCTGTCAGTCTGTCAGTCTGTCAGTCTGTCAGTCTGTCAGTCTGTCAGTCTGTCAGTCTGTCAGTCTGTCAGTCTGTCAGTCTGTCAGTCTGTCAGTCTGTCAGTCTGTCAGTCTGTCAGTCTGTCAGTCTGTCAGTCTGTCAGTCTGTCAGTCTGTCAGTCTGTCAGTCTGTCAGTCTGTCAGTCTGTCAGTCTGTCAGTCTGTCAGTCTGTCAGTCTGTCAGTCTGTCAGTCTGTCAGTCTGTCAGTCTGTCAGTCTGTCAGTCTGTCAGTCTGTCAGTCTGTCAGTCTGTCAGTCTGTCAGTCTGTCAGTCTGTCAGTCTGTCAGTCTGTCAGTCTGTCAGTCTGTCAGTCTGTCAGTCTGTCAGTCTGTCAGTCTGTCAGTCTGTCAGTCTGTCAGTCTGTCAGTCTGTCAGTCTGTCAGTCTGTCAGTCTGTCAGTCTGTCAGTCTGTCAGTCTGTCAGTCTGTCAGTCTGTCAGTCTGTCAGTCTGTCAGTCTGTCAGTCTGTCAGTCTGTCAGTCTGTCAGTCTGTCAGTCTGTCAGTCTGTCAGTCTGTCAGTCTGTCAGTCTGTCAGTCTGTCAGTCTGTCAGTCTGTCAGTCTGTCAGTCTGTCAGTCTGTCAGTCTGTCAGTCTGTCAGTCTGTCAGTCTGTCAGTCTGTCAGTCTGTCAGTCTGTCAGTCTGTCAGTCTGTCAGTCTGTCAGTCTGTCAGTCTGTCAGTCTGTCAGTCTGTCAGTCTGTCAGTCTGTCAGTCTGTCAGTCTGTCAGTCTGTCAGTCTGTCAGTCTGTCAGTCTGTCAGTCTGTCAGTCTGTCAGTCTGTCAGTCTGTCAGTCTGTCAGTCTGTCAGTCTGTCAGTCTGTCAGTCTGTCAGTCTGTCAGTCTGTCAGTCTGTCAGTCTGTCAGTCTGTCAGTCTGTCAGTCTGTCAGTCTGTCAGTCTGTCAGTCTGTCAGTCTGTCAGTCTGTCAGTCTGTCAGTCTGTCAGTCTGTCAGTCTGTCAGTCTGTCAGTCTGTCAGTCTGTCAGTCTGTCAGTCTGTCAGTCTGTCAGTCTGTCAGTCTGTCAGTCTGTCAGTCTGTCAGTCTGTCAGTCTGTCAGTCTGTCAGTCTGTCAGTCTGTCAGTCTGTCAGTCTGTCAGTCTGTCAGTCTGTCAGTCTGTCAGTCTGTCAGTCTGTCAGTCTGTCAGTCTGTCAGTCTGTCAGTCTGTCAGTCTGTCAGTCTGTCAGTCTGTCAGTCTGTCAGTCTGTCAGTCTGTCAGTCTGTCAGTCTGTCAGTCTGTCAGTCTGTCAGTCTGTCAGTCTGTCAGTCTGTCAGTCTGTCAGTCTGTCAGTCTGTCAGTCTGTCAGTCTGTCAGTCTGTCAGTCTGTCAGTCTGTCAGTCTGTCAGTCTGTCAGTCTGTCAGTCTGTCAGTCTGTCAGTCTGTCAGTCTGTCAGTCTGTCAGTCTGTCAGTCTGTCAGTCTGTCAGTCTGTCAGTCTGTCAGTCTGTCAGTCTGTCAGTCTGTCAGTCTGTCAGTCTGTCAGTCTGTCAGTCTGTCAGTCTGTCAGTCTGTCAGTCTGTCAGTCTGTCAGTCTGTCAGTCTGTCAGTCTGTCAGTCTGTCAGTCTGTCAGTCTGTCAGTCTGTCAGTCTGTCAGTCTGTCAGTCTGTCAGTCTGTCAGTCTGTCAGTCTGTCAGTCTGTCAGTCTGTCAGTCTGTCAGTCTGTCAGTCTGTCAGTCTGTCAGTCTGTCAGTCTGTCAGTCTGTCAGTCTGTCAGTCTGTCAGTCTGTCAGTCTGTCAGTCTGTCAGTCTGTCAGTCTGTCAGTCTGTCAGTCTGTCAGTCTGTCAGTCTGTCAGTCTGTCAGTCTGTCAGTCTGTCAGTCTGTCAGTCTGTCAGTCTGTCAGTCTGTCAGTCTGTCAGTCTGTCAGTCTGTCAGTCTGTCAGTCTGTCAGTCTGTCAGTCTGTCAGTCTGTCAGTCTGTCAGTCTGTCAGTCTGTCAGTCTGTCAGTCTGTCAGTCTGTCAGTCTGTCAGTCTGTCAGTCTGTCAGTCTGTCAGTCTGTCAGTCTGTCAGTCTGTCAGTCTGTCAGTCTGTCAGTCTGTCAGTCTGTCAGTCTGTCAGTCTGTCAGTCTGTCAGTCTGTCAGTCTGTCAGTCTGTCAGTCTGTCAGTCTGTCAGTCTGTCAGTCTGTCAGTCTGTCAGTCTGTCAGTCTGTCAGTCTGTCAGTCTGTCAGTCTGTCAGTCTGTCAGTCTGTCAGTCTGTCAGTCTGTCAGTCTGTCAGTCTGTCAGTCTGTCAGTCTGTCAGTCTGTCAGTCTGTCAGTCTGTCAGTCTGTCAGTCTGTCAGTCTGTCAGTCTGTCAGTCTGTCAGTCTGTCAGTCTGTCAGTCTGTCAGTCTGTCAGTCTGTCAGTCTGTCAGTCTGTCAGTCTGTCAGTCTGTCAGTCTGTCAGTCTGTCAGTCTGTCAGTCTGTCAGTCTGTCAGTCTGTCAGTCTGTCAGTCTGTCAGTCTGTCAGTCTGTCAGTCTGTCAGTCTGTCAGTCTGTCAGTCTGTCAGTCTGTCAGTCTGTCAGTCTGTCAGTCTGTCAGTCTGTCAGTCTGTCAGTCTGTCAGTCTGTCAGTCTGTCAGTCTGTCAGTCTGTCAGTCTGTCAGTCTGTCAGTCTGTCAGTCTGTCAGTCTGTCAGTCTGTCAGTCTGTCAGTCTGTCAGTCTGTCAGTCTGTCAGTCTGTCAGTCTGTCAGTCTGTCAGTCTGTCAGTCTGTCAGTCTGTCAGTCTGTCAGTCTGTCAGTCTGTCAGTCTGTCAGTCTGTCAGTCTGTCAGTCTGTCAGTCTGTCAGTCTGTCAGTCTGTCAGTCTGTCAGTCTGTCAGTCTGTCAGTCTGTCAGTCTGTCAGTCTGTCAGTCTGTCAGTCTGTCAGTCTGTCAGTCTGTCAGTCTGTCAGTCTGTCAGTCTGTCAGTCTGTCAGTCTGTCAGTCTGTCAGTCTGTCAGTCTGTCAGTCTGTCAGTCTGTCAGTCTGTCAGTCTGTCAGTCTGTCAGTCTGTCAGTCTGTCAGTCTGTCAGTCTGTCAGTCTGTCAGTCTGTCAGTCTGTCAGTCTGTCAGTCTGTCAGTCTGTCAGTCTGTCAGTCTGTCAGTCTGTCAGTCTGTCAGTCTGTCAGTCTGTCAGTCTGTCAGTCTGTCAGTCTGTCAGTCTGTCAGTCTGTCAGTCTGTCAGTCTGTCAGTCTGTCAGTCTGTCAGTCTGTCAGTCTGTCAGTCTGTCAGTCTGTCAGTCTGTCAGTCTGTCAGTCTGTCAGTCTGTCAGTCTGTCAGTCTGTCAGTCTGTCAGTCTGTCAGTCTGTCAGTCTGTCAGTCTGTCAGTCTGTCAGTCTGTCAGTCTGTCAGTCTGTCAGTCTGTCAGTCTGTCAGTCTGTCAGTCTGTCAGTCTGTCAGTCTGTCAGTCTGTCAGTCTGTCAGTCTGTCAGTCTGTCAGTCTGTCAGTCTGTCAGTCTGTCAGTCTGTCAGTCTGTCAGTCTGTCAGTCTGTCAGTCTGTCAGTCTGTCAGTCTGTCAGTCTGTCAGTCTGTCAGTCTGTCAGTCTGTCAGTCTGTCAGTCTGTCAGTCTGTCAGTCTGTCAGTCTGTCAGTCTGTCAGTCTGTCAGTCTGTCAGTCTGTCAGTCTGTCAGTCTGTCAGTCTGTCAGTCTGTCAGTCTGTCAGTCTGTCAGTCTGTCAGTCTGTCAGTCTGTCAGTCTGTCAGTCTGTCAGTCTGTCAGTCTGTCAGTCTGTCAGTCTGTCAGTCTGTCAGTCTGTCAGTCTGTCAGTCTGTCAGTCTGTCAGTCTGTCAGTCTGTCAGTCTGTCAGTCTGTCAGTCTGTCAGTCTGTCAGTCTGTCAGTCTGTCAGTCTGTCAGTCTGTCAGTCTGTCAGTCTGTCAGTCTGTCAGTCTGTCAGTCTGTCAGTCTGTCAGTCTGTCAGTCTGTCAGTCTGTCAGTCTGTCAGTCTGTCAGTCTGTCAGTCTGTCAGTCTGTCAGTCTGTCAGTCTGTCAGTCTGTCAGTCTGTCAGTCTGTCAGTCTGTCAGTCTGTCAGTCTGTCAGTCTGTCAGTCTGTCAGTCTGTCAGTCTGTCAGTCTGTCAGTCTGTCAGTCTGTCAGTCTGTCAGTCTGTCAGTCTGTCAGTCTGTCAGTCTGTCAGTCTGTCAGTCTGTCAGTCTGTCAGTCTGTCAGTCTGTCAGTCTGTCAGTCTGTCAGTCTGTCAGTCTGTCAGTCTGTCAGTCTGTCAGTCTGTCAGTCTGTCAGTCTGTCAGTCTGTCAGTCTGTCAGTCTGTCAGTCTGTCAGTCTGTCAGTCTGTCAGTCTGTCAGTCTGTCAGTCTGTCAGTCTGTCAGTCTGTCAGTCTGTCAGTCTGTCAGTCTGTCAGTCTGTCAGTCTGTCAGTCTGTCAGTCTGTCAGTCTGTCAGTCTGTCAGTCTGTCAGTCTGTCAGTCTGTCAGTCTGTCAGTCTGTCAGTCTGTCAGTCTGTCAGTCTGTCAGTCTGTCAGTCTGTCAGTCTGTCAGTCTGTCAGTCTGTCAGTCTGTCAGTCTGTCAGTCTGTCAGTCTGTCAGTCTGTCAGTCTGTCAGTCTGTCAGTCTGTCAGTCTGTCAGTCTGTCAGTCTGTCAGTCTGTCAGTCTGTCAGTCTGTCAGTCTGTCAGTCTGTCAGTCTGTCAGTCTGTCAGTCTGTCAGTCTGTCAGTCTGTCAGTCTGTCAGTCTGTCAGTCTGTCAGTCTGTCAGTCTGTCAGTCTGTCAGTCTGTCAGTCTGTCAGTCTGTCAGTCTGTCAGTCTGTCAGTCTGTCAGTCTGTCAGTCTGTCAGTCTGTCAGTCTGTCAGTCTGTCAGTCTGTCAGTCTGTCAGTCTGTCAGTCTGTCAGTCTGTCAGTCTGTCAGTCTGTCAGTCTGTCAGTCTGTCAGTCTGTCAGTCTGTCAGTCTGTCAGTCTGTCAGTCTGTCAGTCTGTCAGTCTGTCAGTCTGTCAGTCTGTCAGTCTGTCAGTCTGTCAGTCTGTCAGTCTGTCAGTCTGTCAGTCTGTCAGTCTGTCAGTCTGTCAGTCTGTCAGTCTGTCAGTCTGTCAGTCTGTCAGTCTGTCAGTCTGTCAGTCTGTCAGTCTGTCAGTCTGTCAGTCTGTCAGTCTGTCAGTCTGTCAGTCTGTCAGTCTGTCAGTCTGTCAGTCTGTCAGTCTGTCAGTCTGTCAGTCTGTCAGTCTGTCAGTCTGTCAGTCTGTCAGTCTGTCAGTCTGTCAGTCTGTCAGTCTGTCAGTCTGTCAGTCTGTCAGTCTGTCAGTCTGTCAGTCTGTCAGTCTGTCAGTCTGTCAGTCTGTCAGTCTGTCAGTCTGTCAGTCTGTCAGTCTGTCAGTCTGTCAGTCTGTCAGTCTGTCAGTCTGTCAGTCTGTCAGTCTGTCAGTCTGTCAGTCTGTCAGTCTGTCAGTCTGTCAGTCTGTCAGTCTGTCAGTCTGTCAGTCTGTCAGTCTGTCAGTCTGTCAGTCTGTCAGTCTGTCAGTCTGTCAGTCTGTCAGTCTGTCAGTCTGTCAGTCTGTCAGTCTGTCAGTCTGTCAGTCTGTCAGTCTGTCAGTCTGTCAGTCTGTCAGTCTGTCAGTCTGTCAGTCTGTCAGTCTGTCAGTCTGTCAGTCTGTCAGTCTGTCAGTCTGTCAGTCTGTCAGTCTGTCAGTCTGTCAGTCTGTCAGTCTGTCAGTCTGTCAGTCTGTCAGTCTGTCAGTCTGTCAGTCTGTCAGTCTGTCAGTCTGTCAGTCTGTCAGTCTGTCAGTCTGTCAGTCTGTCAGTCTGTCAGTCTGTCAGTCTGTCAGTCTGTCAGTCTGTCAGTCTGTCAGTCTGTCAGTCTGTCAGTCTGTCAGTCTGTCAGTCTGTCAGTCTGTCAGTCTGTCAGTCTGTCAGTCTGTCAGTCTGTCAGTCTGTCAGTCTGTCAGTCTGTCAGTCTGTCAGTCTGTCAGTCTGTCAGTCTGTCAGTCTGTCAGTCTGTCAGTCTGTCAGTCTGTCAGTCTGTCAGTCTGTCAGTCTGTCAGTCTGTCAGTCTGTCAGTCTGTCAGTCTGTCAGTCTGTCAGTCTGTCAGTCTGTCAGTCTGTCAGTCAGTCTGTCTGTCAGTCTGTCAGTCTGTGTACAAGATTTTTCAAAAACTAATAGAGCTAGCGCCATGAAATCCTATCAACTTTTGGTGGAAATCCGTTAACCGGAAGTATCCAAAATGGCGGTTTTTCAAAAATCGCAATTTCGTTTTTCTCGATTTACTCCCAAACTACGCGTTTTTTAGTGGCCTTAAGTATGACAAAACTTGGAGAAAATAAAATTTCCACACTTTTGTCTTTAGCTATAACCCGATATCTCCACCTGTTATCGAGATAAACCGTTATGCTACATTTACACGAATGACAAATTTGTCATTTTTTTCTTGTCATTATGTTAATTCCCGTGTAAATGGCATAATTTTTGTAATTTTTTCTGTCAGAAAATGTCAATCTCTCATAAAAGAATGAACTTGTCCATTCTTTTATGCCAGATTGTCATTCGTGCCAACGCAATATTAGTTATGACAAAAGTTGAATACTAAAGTTGTCATAACTAATATTGCGTTTGCACGAATGGCAATCTGGCATAAAAGAATGGACAAGTTCATTCTTTTATAAGAGATTGACATTTTCTGACAGAAAAAATTACAAAAATTATGCCATTTACACGGGAATTAACATAATGACAAGAAAAAAATGACAAATTTGTCATTCGTGTAAACGTAGCATAATTTCCAAAAAAAACAGTTTTTTGCGATTATCTCGAAAACTAACGGGTTTTTGCTGACTGAATGTATGAAGTGAATTAATGAGAATATCATTCTGCATAATTTTGTCTTTTACCATTATCCGTTATCTTTTACCGTTATTGAGATATTTTCATTAATATGTAAAAAATCATATGTTTGCGAATAATTTGCAAACTAACGGTTTTTCGACAAATCAGTTAAAACAATAATTAAAGATGTTAACATTTTCTACATTTTTGCCATTTACCGTAAATTGATATCTTTTACAGTTCTCAAGTTATCTCAAATTTTGTACGTTTTTAATATTTTTGAATAAACCAAGAATTTATTGGGAGGTCGTCTTAGGTTAACAACGCGACAGGGCTCTAGCGTAAATTGCGCAGGGTCGTAGATTTTGTAGAAGAAAGTTTTGTGTTGACCCCAACTGATATTTTTTTACTGCAATAAGTACTCCTCCTCCGCGTTGAAAAGTACTATTTGCAGAGCAACGGTCAGTACGGTAGATGTTATAGGTGGATGGAAATAGTTCACGGTCCAGGAAAGCAGTAGTTAGCCAAGTCTCCGTTAAAGCAAAGACATCATAGGAACAGCATAAGATATTATTGTATAAGTCATGGATTTTGGTTCGGAGCCCTCTAACATTTTGGTAGTAGAGGGCAAGTTCTATACGTTTTTTGAATTCTTTCTGCCCTGAAAAGTACGATCTGCCCTGAAATGCTTGAATTCGTGTACGATTAAACCTTCAGGCCAAAATTCCTTGTGCAATACGGCCTC
The DNA here is from genome assembly GCA_964034945.1 of Chrysopilus asiliformis. Classification (NCBI taxonomy): domain Eukaryota; kingdom Metazoa; phylum Arthropoda; class Insecta; order Diptera; family Rhagionidae; genus Chrysopilus; species Chrysopilus asiliformis. The sequence continues at coordinate 60,569,356 of OZ035960.1, forward strand.
CGAGTAAGCAGCAGGAAAATTTAATTTAAACGAGGATATGAATCGGTTGGGCAAATCCGGTGGTGTCAGTTTAATACAGCTGATACCTAAATTGCTGCCCACTTTATTTGCAACATAATTAAGGATATCGTCCACAGAAGTAGAATAGGCCAGGCGAGATAAGAAAATCTGTTTAGGGGGGACCACAACCCTTAAAGCAGTTGAAGGCCTATTTGCTGTCTGACTTTGTTTTTGCTGTGATTGAAGCTGTTGTTGTTCCACTGGAGCAGCTGATCCTGTTTGGTTAGACAGCGGCTCCATTACGATCAGCTGCTGAGGTTGCGGTGATTGTTGCGCCTGTTGAGGAGCAATTGGTGGCTATTGTGAAGTTTAAGCCGGCTGACGGGAGGACAGCGGTGACGTAGCCGATCGTTGTTGTTGTATGTCAGAGCTTATGTTCTTGTTTTGGGCAGTCTGTCAGTCTGTCAGTCTGTCAGTCTGTCAGTCTGTCAGTCTGTCAGTCTGTCAGTCTGTCAGTCTGTCAGTCTGTCAGTCTGTCAGTCTGTCAGTCTGTCAGTCTGTCAGTCTGTCAGTCTGTCAGTCTGTCAGTCTGTCAGTCTGTCAGTCTGTCAGTCTGTCAGTCTGTCAGTCTGTCAGTCTGTCAGTCTGTCAGTCTGTCAGTCTGTCAGTCTGTCAGTCTGTCAGTCTGTCAGTCTGTCAGTCTGTCAGTCTGTCAGTCTGTCAGTCTGTCAGTCTGTCAGTCTGTCAGTCTGTCAGTCTGTCAGTCTGTCAGTCTGTCAGTCTGTCAGTCTGTCAGTCTGTCAGTCTGTCAGTCTGTCAGTCTGTCAGTCTGTCAGTCTGTCAGTCTGTCAGTCTGTCAGTCTGTCAGTCTGTCAGTCTGTCAGTCTGTCAGTCTGTCAGTCTGTCAGTCTGTCAGTCTGTCAGTCTGTCAGTCTGTCAGTCTGTCAGTCTGTCAGTCTGTCAGTCTGTCAGTCTGTCAGTCTGTCAGTCTGTCAGTCAGTCTGTCTGTCAGTCTGTCAGTCTGTGTACAAGATTTTTCAAAAACTAATAGAGCTAGCGCCATGAAATCCTATCAACTTTTGGTGGAAATCCGTTAACCGGAAGTATCCAAAATGGCGGTTTTTCAAAAATCGCAATTTCGTTTTTCTCGATTTACTCCCAAACTACGCGTTTTTTAGTGGCCTTAAGTATGACAAAACTTGGAGAAAATAAAATTTCCACACTTTTGTCTTTAGCTATAACCCGATATCTCCACCTGTTATCGAGATAAACCGTTATGCTACATTTACACGAATGACAAATTTGTCATTTTTTTCTTGTCATTATGTTAATTCCCGTGTAAATGGCATAATTTTTGTAATTTTTTCTGTCAGAAAATGTCAATCTCTCATAAAAGAATGAACTTGTCCATTCTTTTATGCCAGATTGTCATTCGTGCCAACGCAATATTAGTTATGACAAAAGTTGAATACTAAAGTTGTCATAACTAATATTGCGTTTGCACGAATGGCAATCTGGCATAAAAGAATGGACAAGTTCATTCTTTTATAAGAGATTGACATTTTCTGACAGAAAAAATTACAAAAATTATGCCATTTACACGGGAATTAACATAATGACAAGAAAAAAATGACAAATTTGTCATTCGTGTAAACGTAGCATAATTTCCAAAAAAAACAGTTTTTTGCGATTATCTCGAAAACTAACGGGTTTTTGCTGACTGAATGTATGAAGTGAATTAATGAGAATATCATTCTGCATAATTTTGTCTTTTACCATTATCCGTTATCTTTTACCGTTATTGAGATATTTTCATTAATATGTAAAAAATCATATGTTTGCGAATAATTTGCAAACTAACGGTTTTTCGACAAATCAGTTAAAACAATAATTAAAGATGTTAACATTTTCTACATTTTTGCCATTTACCGTAAATTGATATCTTTTACAGTTCTCAAGTTATCTCAAATTTTGTACGTTTTTAATATTTTTGAATAAACCAAGAATTTATTGGGAGGTCGTCTTAGGTTAACAACGCGACAGGGCTCTAGCGTAAATTGCGCAGGGTCGTAGATTTTGTAGAAGAAAGTTTTGTGTTGACCCCAACTGATATTTTTTTACTGCAATAAGTACTCCTCCTCCGCGTTGAAAAGTACTATTTGCAGAGCAACGGTCAGTACGGTAGATGTTATAGGTGGATGGAAATAGTTCACGGTCCAGGAAAGCAGTAGTTAGCCAAGTCTCCGTTAAAGCAAAGACATCATAGGAACAGCATAAGATATTATTGTATAAGTCATGGATTTTGGTTCGGAGCCCTCTAACATTTTGGTAGTAGAGGGCAAGTTCTATACACGGCAAAAAATCCTGGAGTATTTTTCAATCCAAAAATTATATTGACGAAATCTTAATACATATTTTGGATTGGAATTTAATACATGCGAATTTTTGAAAATATTTTAGCCTTTTTTGCAGTCATATTTGAAAAGTTTTTTATTATGTATCGAATTTAAGTACTTTTAACATTAATGTCTACAATTTAATCAAAATTTTAGACTTTAATACTGAATTAAACCAAAAATAAATTTATAAAAATTTCCAATCCATATTATTGGATTAGAATTTTCCATTGGATTACATATAGGTCCAGCGTAATCCAGTTTTGATTGGAATTCACTCCAAGATTTTTTGCCGTGTACGTTTTTTGAATTCTTTCTGCCCTGAAAAGTACGATCTGCCCTGAAATGCTTGAATTCGTGTACGATTAAACCTTCAGGCCAAAATTCCTTGTGCAATACGGCCTCCGAGTAAGCAGCAGGAAAATTTAATTTAAACGAGGATATGAATCGGTTGGGCAAATCCGGTGGTGTCAGTTTAATACAGCTGATACCTAAATTGCTGCCCACTTTATTTGCAACATAATTAAGGATATCGTCCACAGAAGTAGAATAGGCCAGGCGAGATAAGAAAATCTGTTTAGGGGGGACCACAACCCTTAAAGCAGTTGAAGGCCTATTTGCTGTCTGACTTTGTTTTTGCTGTGATTGAAGCTGTTGTTGTTCCACTGGAGCAGCTGATCCTGTTTGGTTAGACAGCGGCTCCATTACGATCAGCTGCTGAGGTTGCGGTGATTGTTGCGCCTGTTGAGGAGCAATTGGTGGCTATTGTGAAGTTTAAGCCGGCTGACGGGAGGACAGCGGTGACGTAGCCGATCGTTGTTGTTGTATGTCAGAGCTTATGTTCTTGTTTTGGGCTTGTTTTTCTTGGGTCTTTAATAGTTTACCGTTTGCACGAGTTGTCATTTTTGAAAAACCCGATGTAAATTTGGTTGACGAAGCTTCGGTTGAAGAGGATTCTTTGTCTATAACACCGCGTCTTGATTAGCAATTTTTCATCCCAAGAAATATCTCACCGCAATGAGATTTTTTTGACAGCTGGGCCGAAAATCTCTTGAAATTTTAGTACTCAGAATGGCGATGAAAAGAAAACACATAGTCGCCGCTCTTGCAATTAATGCAATACGTGAAATTGAAAAGGCTGAAACAGAAGAACAGAAGAAAAGAAAAACCTCTTAATGTTATATATTCCCTTCCAAAGCTTTTTGTATCGGATTGTTTGTAAAAATTAGTTATTTTCGCAACTACTTGTCGGGAGAATTTAGATTCCGCCATCTTGAATTGAGAAATTCCAAGAAATTTTGCAATTGCAAGATTTCTTGAAATTTATCTCTGGGATTTTTTATCGCCGTCAACTCGAGCTCTGATTGGTCAATCAAAAATCTCTGCGATGAAAAATCCCAAATCAAGACGCGGTGTAACCTGCGGCGTTGAAGGTATTGATAAAGGCGCCGGCACATTGTTTAGGACGGATTCCATTTCATCAAGCAATTTTTTAGCATCAAGGAACGACTTACTCAGAGTTTTGTGGTTTTGGCGGCATTTGTATCAACTTAGGCGTGACATTTTGGTAGGGCTTTATGGGAAATCCCCGTAGCTTTAAATGTGCTGGCAATTTCTCAACCAGCTCATGTACCAGCATTGGATTACATAGGTGCGTATGTAAAGTAGCAGCTTCCATGGTCGCGACCATATTCTTAACCTCCATAGCAAAGTTCACCAGCGTTTCGAGTTTATTGGCATTCACGTTAGGAGAGGCACGTAAATTCGCCACTTGACTGAAAATGATCTGTTCAGGCCTTCCACTAATCATGTGCAATGTTGCGATAATTTCAGGGACCAATGCAGGGATCATAACTCTGCTGCTGACATGTTCGGGAGCCCTGCCTTTCAATGCTCGTTGAAGACGCAGCAGATTTTCGTCATTACTAAATCCGCACATTCTCGTTAAGTTCTCAAAACTGCTTATGAAAAGTGGCCACTCTTCAGGTTTTCCCCTGAATATTGGAAGTTCTCGTGGGACTGTAATAATGTTTGATGTAATTCAAATGACATGTACTATGATGCCTATAGCTCCGTTATTTTCTTTTAACCTGCTGGCGGAGGAACCAGCAATTTAACAGGCGTCTAAAAAGACTGCCAAAATGTTAATTGAGAAATAAAGCAAACTGCTCCCTGGCCACTGTAACATCTTAGGCAATGAGAAAGCTTATGAACTTGCCAAACTAGGTTCGGATTGCCTTGGTATCTATCCTGAACCCGCACTGCCTATGTCCAATTCGACGGTAAAAGGACTTATTCATAGACAATGTATTACACTATACAAGACTAGGTGGATGCGTGAAGCAACGTGCCTACAAGCCAAAAAATTTGGATGCAAACCTGATCCAGCCAGATTTGCCAATACCATCAGATTGAGCAAGAACTCTATCCAACAATTAGTAGGGGTACTCACTGGTCACTGCAAACGAAATTACCATTCACATAAGATTGGCTTAGTGGAGGATCCATCTTGCAATTTATGTGATGAAGAGGAAGAGACAGCAGAACACTTCTTGTGCAATTGTCCCTACTTCCAAAACCGTAGAGAAAATACTCTTTGCAATCGTGTCCTTAACTCTCAAGATATTGGTAAAATTCCACTAAACCGTTTAGCCAGCTTTATTAGCGACTCAAAAAGATTAACGTAGCATGTATAGCCAACCTTCTCTAAATGCACAATGGACCCTCTGCGTGGTCTAATTGCATAAGGGTTTAGTCTTGGACTACCCATCAACCTAATCAAAGCAAACTGCTCGATTAAGCGTAAGTTTTATTGTGAATCTCTTCCTAGAGCTAATACGGCTTTTATAGGCGCCGCTTTCTTATTTACAATATTGCAGATAGTTATATGAGTGCCCTAATTTTTAAATACATAATTTCTTTCTTAAATGTTAAATAACCTTTTCTCACGGTGCACTTTGTTGACTTAGGTCCGAAATCATAAATTGCCAATCGATCAATTGTGTCATCCGAATCAAATTTCATCTTTATTTCGAATGCACTTGACTACCGTATGCTTGTGCATTGAGTGGACTTTATGTTGAGTCATGAAGTCCACAGAACGAGCTATCCACTACATGCATATTCATGGTTGCATTGCAATTTGTCATCGATTGTTTGTTTTGTTTCAACTTATGATCTCGATACCATTACAGGACCACTTGACGCGCGTTTATTTGTGCTGCAATTAAATTTGAAGACTTAAATTTGAAGCTTCTAGAATTTTCTCGTATGGCATTAAAGTTTCTGGCCAATGGATTTTCCCCTACGCGGCTGTGGTTTTGGTATTCTCTACCAGCAGGTTTGCTTAAATATGGGGTTTCACCATTCTCGCCCACATTTATGACCTCTTTCTGGCTTGTCCTCGCCCAGCTGCTGACGTTCTCTATCCTTGTTGCCACTGCATTCACGCCGGAAGCGACTGGCACTTCAACATCAGATTCTTCTGAACTGTCGTACTTTTCATAGATAGCATATTTTTATTCAGGTATTCTAAATTCGCCTCTTGCTCTTCCTTCAATTTTCTTAATTCCAGTTCCATTTTACGCCGTGATTTTGCTGAACTGCTCCTGCTCGAAACTGAACAAGCTGAAAGGTTCGTACGTACCTTATCACCTGAGTAAACTCGCGAACCTGCCCATGACGTCAGCTTTTTATCGTGTGGAAGCATGAATTTCACATTGTCTCCTGCTGGCCTTCGTGCTATGACTCCTGCATCCCCTAGTGGTGGCAGAGAAGCCCCTGTCGCTGATGTCCCAAACGTCGGCAGCGAAGTATTATCGTCCCTGGTTATTTTTTGAAAATCCACGATGTCAAAGCGCCCCTTAAAACACCCTCGCATTCAAAATGATACCACACACAGCACTTCTCGCATAGCAACATTTCCCCGGGATCCGGTTGTCCGCATTTCCCAGATTTACCCCATTTTCGCACCCGCTTCGTGTTCTCACCATGATTGTGGCACAGTTCCTAGGCGACTATTTCCTTCACGTGTTTTTGAAACAGGTTTTTTGAAGAATGATAAAAAAGCAAATATTCGAATTCCAAATTTCTAGCCGTTTATTGACAGATTTTATTCAACGACGACGACTTCAAAAAACTACAACAAACACTACAATAAAAGATTAACTTGATTGTATTAGGTTATTACTTACCCTGGTCTTCAATTCAGCTTCGCCATTTGCTTTTCAAAGATTGCTTCTTAGACTTGATTACAGGGCTGTGTAAAAAATCAAGCAGGGGTGTGAAGACCAGAGCAAGAAGAAACCCTAGACGTTCGCTCCTTTTGTCCGAATGGCGCTAGTGTCGCCAGCACCCAAGAGTACCGGAGAGTTTTGCTGCAGTAGGTTTTGTTGGCTTTAAGCAGCCGTGTGCGGATTTCTTCATTTAGGTTTTTGTCGGCTGTTATTTTTGACCTAGGTAGTTGAATCTTCGTGCAACTTCCAGGTTGTGATTTCCTACCCGTATATATTTGATGATGTCAATGTCGACTGCGTATGCTAGGAGTTGTGTCGACTTGTAGAGAATAGTTCCTCTTGTCGCGATTTCCAAGTCGCGGATCACCAACGCCAAGTTGAAGAGGATGCAGGCCAATCCATTCTCTTGTCGGAGCCCATTGTGGATGGTGATTGGGCGGACAGTGATCCAGCCACATTCACCTAGCTTGATATACGAGGGCAGTCCGACAAGTACTTAGCCTACAAAAAAAACGAAAATTTTGGAAAAGTGACCATTTATTTCTCAACATAGTCTCCTTTTAGCTCGATACACTTGACCCAGCGATGCTCCAACTTCTTTAACCCGTCTGAAAAATACGTTTTCTCGAGGTCTGCAAAGTAGGCCTCCGTAGCGGCGATGACCTCCTCATTCGACTCAAATTTCTGCCCGGCGAGTGACTTTTTCAAGTTTGGAAACAAAAAGAAGTCGCACGGGGCCAAATCTGGAGAATACGGTGGATGGGGCAGCAGTTCGTAGCCCAATTCGACCAATTTGGCCGTGGCGACGGCGGAGGTGTGAGCCGGTGCGTTGTCATGGTGGAAGAGCACTTTTTTCTTCGCCAAATGGGGCCGTTTTTCTGCAATTCGGCGTCGAATCGGCCCAATAATTCGGTATAGTAGAGCCCTGTGATCGTTCTGTCCTTCTCCAGGTAGTCGATGTAGATCACACCTTGTGAATCCCAGAAAACGGTGGCCATCACCTTTCCGGCAGATAGGACAGTCTTCGCCTTTCTCGGAGCACGTTCGCCGGGTAAAGTCCACTGTTTCGACTGTTCCTTAGTCTCTGGTGTGTACCAGTGGATCCATGTTTCGTCGACGGTCACGAAACGACGCAGAAACTCCTTCGGATTGTGCTTAAACAGCGTCAAACACTGCTGTGAAGTGGTTTCACGGTTGCGCTTGTTGTCCGGAGTGAGCAAACGCGCCACCCATCGCGCCGACAGCTTTCTCATGCCCAAAATTTCATGCAGGATATGACCCACGCGGTCTTTTGAGATGCCTACTGTCTCAGCTATCTCGCGTACCTTCAATCGGCAGTCTGCCAATACGAGATCGTGGATTTTTGTTATGTTATCCTCCGTGGTAGCCGTTTTCGTAGCACCTGGGCGTGGCTCATCAAAAACCGACGTGCGACCACGTTGAAACTCGTCACACCAATTTTTGACGGTCGCCATCGAAGGAGAAGAGTCACCGTACACAGCATCCAAGCGCTCTTTGATTTCGCTGCGCGATTTCCCTTCCAAAAATAAGAATCGAATCACCGTCCGATATTGCTCTTTTTCCATTTTTCTGAAATCCGCAGACACGCCCGCTTCCATACGCGGTCAAAACAAAACTACGAGTTCGATTCGGCTGAAATTTTGACTGTAGCCGTCTATGAGAATGTACTACACCAGGCCTGGCCAACCCAAATCGTTCCACGGGCCAATCTGATGATTCATTTTTTTTTTGGCGGGCCGCACATGAAAAAATAGAATAACCGCCGTTTCTTAGTAAAATTTTCAAATAATATTTTGTTGTTTTTTAACAGTTACTTGGTTGAAAAAAAAAATTAGAACAAAATGCAAAAAGTTGAGCATAACCCCACGACTCCATTGGGCTTTTGAAAATCATGATTTTTTTCCCCCACTCCATATTTTGGCGAATAAAGAAATCAGCGTGTGGGCATCTTCAGTCATGATTTTTCATATTTATCGTATCTCCATAGCGTACTTAGAAATGTCAACCAGGAGGTAATCAGGGCAGCCAACTAGAAATCAGCTAATTTGACTGAACGAATGTCATAAAAAAAACCTACTTTTCAGTAGCCAAAAAAATCACGACAGTAAAGAGATTTAAATCATGATGCAAGATTTTTTGAGTCTCCATTAGACTTTTTCGTGATTGGATTTAAAAAATATATGTATATATAAATGGACTTATGTAAATGTAAATGTAGATATACGAGTAGTACTTATGTAAAATAAAACATAACAAAAGCTATAATTGCCAATCTGGCAATTATTGAAACCCCGTATGGTGATTTAAGTGAACGGCGAACGGTTATATCAAAATTCCACTTTGAAGTCAAACTGTCCAAGAAGATTTTTGAAAATTTATTCCAATCGGATTTTGATGTATAGAAGTTTTATGTAGAATCATATCCTAAATAACTTTTGTTCTTGCACTTTTTTCATAAGATGCACCGTTTTTGAGATATTCGCAAAAAACGTTTTCATTTGTTATGAAAACGGTCCGTTTTTGCCCATTAACGAACTTAGCCTCGAATTTTACGAAAAACGAAATTTCAAGTCTGTAGCTCCGCGCCACAGACGGACAGACGGACGGACGGACGGACATGCACAAATTAATTTATTTTATCATTCTAAACACATTGGCGTAACAGCCGTCGCACACTTGAGCTAAGCGAGCTCGACTACGTGAACTAAGTTTCTCGCTGAAAGTAAAATCCTTAGCATTTGCATTGGCGACCGCACACTTCAGCGAAACTATGAAACTACATCGCGTAGTCATGGGCGACGGGGACTAAGCTCGCTTGCGTAGTTCAGACCTCAACTACGCGAACTACTTCGCTGGCATCGCTGACACTCACATATAAATATTTTCGGCGTTTTACAGTGTAGAATCGGTGTTTGCAAAAGTGTAGTATTTTGTGAACGTAAAAGTGTAAGTGCCAATTGCATACAACTGATGGCATACATTTATTTAAATATCGCCGCGTAGTTTAGCTCAAGTGTGCAACGATAGAGCTAACCCAGCTAAGTTATGTAACTATAGCTAGCCTCGCTCAAATAGCTTAGCTCAAGTGTACGGCCGGCGTTATTCATTTTTGTGTGTAATGACGGGATCTTGGCGTTACAAACGATAAGGCAAACTTAATATTCCCTTTGGTTTCACCATACGGGTATAAAAATTAAATTGTAAAATTGCATATAAACTTTATGAGCAGTTTTAGTATTTTGTATTTTATTAGTTACATTTTTTTTTGTAAATTTCAAATCATTTGGCGGGCCGCATTTTCAAACGTCTCGGGCCGCATGCGGCCCGCGGGCCGCGGGTTGGCCACCGCTGTACTACACGATAGTAAATTTCTCCTGCGATAGTGGCGCCATCGGGCAGTGAGGCTAAGTACTTATCGGACTGCCCTCGTATTAGTCAAGGTCATCCTACACAGTTTTATCAATTTATCTGGGATGCCGAATTCTCTCATGGCTTTATAAAGTTCTACCCTGACTATGCTATCATTTTTCCATCGCCTGCCTAAGGGTAAAAATCTGGTCTGTTGTTGATTTTTTTGGTCTAAGGCCGCATTGGTATAAACCAACGGTTTTAATCATGAATGGGGAAGTCCTTCATTGCAGGATAGGGGAGAGTATATTATAAGCGGTACTCAACGACGTAATACCCCCATAATTGTTGCATCGTTTCCTCATCCCATACACGCACTAACCTCTTATGTGCAATTCCGGGCCGTCATCTTTGATCAGCACCACTGTAATCCCGCCGACTCCGTCCACTTTATTGTTTTTAAGTCGACGGATCGCATTAACTGTTTCATTCAAGCGTAGTGACTGCAGCTCGGACTAAGTTTGACTCAATGGCGGGGTCTTCATACCTTCATCGAGCTGACCATTCAACAATTCATTGAAGGGATCTTCCCATCGTTCCAGAATACTTTCCAGATCGGTAACAAGATTTCCCTGTTTGTCCTTGCAAGTAGTACAACGAGGTGTGTGTTGCCCCATCTTGCGTATAATTTGGTCGAACTTTCGCGCCTAGTGCGGTCCTTTTTCTCTGCACTTTTCTATTTCATAGACGATTGCTGTTTCCCAGGCTTTTCATTTGCAACCGTAGATACTTTTTTCTTATTTTCTGCGCTCCTTATATATCTCTACGCTTGCCCGCGTTTGTTTAGATTGCTGCAATGCTCGGTATGCAGCATTCTTTTGTTCAGTTACTAGTTTGCATTCATTCGTCCCAATCTGGTCTACGACTGCAGCCTTAGGTGGACTCGTGTGACTCCATGATAATATCTCTAATGCGTGTCAAGGTACGTTCCATGAGAAAATTCGTAAAGTATAATTCCGTATTCGTTGCCTGGGTCGTTGCCGTAGATCCAGTCCAGTTTCGAGGCTATTGCCGGCTTTCCTGATAGTTGTTTTTTACGGGCAAGGTTATCAGCCCTGCGCCAACCTTTCTTGGAAGAGACTAACGCCTTCGTGGTTTTACGTTGCACATCCTGTTGGTGCAACCCTGATCGTCAGCAAAACTGACGCAGCTACCCTCCTTCTTTTCCAGCCAGGCTTGAGTTAAAAAGAATCTGCTTTAACAAATATATTTTGTTTAACTAGGTACTTATACAATTTTAAAAAAAATTAATTATAATAACAAAAAATCATATTTTATGATATTTCAAAAATATTCAAATTAAAGCAACTACATTCCTACTAAAAAATAAACATAAGAAGTTGAATTTTAATTTTCAATATCTCAGAAACTAGTCAGCCGAGTGTGATAAAATTTTATTAAAAAAACCGAATTTAAAAATGTTCAATCGTTCAAAAGATATAGAATTTTGACCAATAGAAAACGATCTCGAACCACTGTGCGACGATATTATTCTCCGATTTTCTATAAGTATACAGCATCGAGGTTTCAATGTATCTTGTCATAATTAGTCAAAAAACTTGCATTCTAATGGTTTTCCCATAACAAGCTTTTATAAATTTTTAAAAACAATTGTTTTGGTAAAAATCTAAAAATTCAATAGCACTACGACTTTCAACATCTAACAAAAAACTAATGTGTAAAACTCATTAGGAAAATTAATTTCCTCTATTTTTTGCCATTTTTCTTTATTTTAGATCTTGATTAGACATGAATTTTGTCTATTTTCATGTCCTGCCAAAAAATGCCTCATGGCTAATTTCTTGGATAAAAATATTCGAAAAAAATCTGTCAGTAGTATCATTTTAATCATTTTAATTGAAACGAAATCTTACCGTGAAAGTCTTTCTGGCCAATATTTTGAATTGACGAGAAAATTTCATTGGCAAATAAATCATTTCCTATGATAAGCCGCCGTGCACCAAATACAAATGTTTGGAAAACTTAAGCTTAAAAAAAACGTTGTATTTGATTTTTTTTTGTTGTTGTTTTTATAGCGTTGACATTTCGCACATGGTCCCGTAGACTGTAGTATCTCAAAAAAATGTGTTTTTGAGTAATTATTCCATTATGTACAGGAAAATTGACTGAATCAAATGAAAAACAAATTTAAATGTAAACGTAGTCCTAAAATTTATTTATTTTTAGTTTTTTAAATTCCCATTTTTTAAAATTTAAATTGATTTTGTGGAAAACAAACCTAACTATCTTTTATTATTGCAAAAAAAAAAAATGAAGCAAATGATCTGTAAATTATTATCAAAAGAGTAATAAATTGAAATATTACTGTACAGACAACAGAAAAAAACAATTATTTATAAACAATTATTTTGAAATGAAAACTTTGAATGCGTTTTTCTTGAAATGGCCGATTTTGAGATACTACAGTCTACGGGACCATGTGCGATTTGACAGTTTATTTGAACCTTCGGCATCGGCCAAACCTTCGGCTTAATTTTGGCCAAAGGTTTGATTTTTGGCCGAAAATGCGGTTTTTGGCCGAAGTGGCAGAAACTTACGTAATGGGAGTTTTTACTGAAACAAAAATCAGCAAAATCTGTTTGGTTGGAATTAGAACAGTTTCCAAAAAACCTATTTGCAACTCAAGGTAAAAATTGGTTAGTAAATAACGGATAGTCAAGCATTTTGTTAAGAAGACTACATGGTTCACTGGCTCTACACGTCCGTTATCAGACCCATACTCATGTATGGGGTAATCGTCTGGTGGACAGCTTTAGATAAAGCCGTACACCGAGGTTTGCTAGGGAAAATACAAAGAATGGCGTCAGTGTGCATAAGCGGAGCATTGAGAACGACTCCCACGAAGGCACTGGAAACCCTTCTACATTTGGTTCCCCTAGACCTATACGGCAAGCAGATGGCGGCACGCGCAGCCATAAGACTAAAAGCCTCATTAACATGGTATAGTACTGAAAAAGGGCATTCCAGTATTCTTAAGCACTTTCAGGAAGTCCCGAGAAATATAGATTATACTATATCCAAACCGTTCTTTGAAAGGAACTTCACCACTATCATCCCTTCCAGGCAACAATGGGAGGATGGTACTATACAAAACTGTAACACAGTACACTTTTACACAGATGGATCCAAATTGGATGGGAGAGTGGGCAGGGGGATCTACTCTGGTCATTTAAAGATCAGTCAATGCCTCCGCCTACCGGATCACTGTAGCGTATTTCAGGCCGAAATGATGGCAATCAAAGACGTCACAGAGTGGCTCAAAAATAATGTTGTATCATCTAGAGATATTAGCATTTTTACTGACAGCCAAGCGGCAATAAAATCCCTAGAATCTATCGCACTCACATCAAAGGTGGCACGGGAGTGTAAGGCATCTCTCAATGAGATGTCGGAATACTTCAATATCAACATCGTTTGGGTGCCAGGACATAGTGACATAGATGGGAACGAGAAAGCGGACGAACTTGCTAGGAGAGGCACGATTGCGTCAACTCTACCTGCAAAAGAGAGTATAGGCATACCTCTGGCAACGTGCAAACTCATACTAAGTTCTGAAACGCTAAACAATGCAAACCAGAGATGGACACGGGAGAGAACGTGTACCGTCACCAAATGTATCTGGCCTAAGCTAGACAAAAAACGCTCCAGTAGACTCCTCTCACTACAAAGAAATGCGATCAGCACGGTAGTGGGAATAATAACAGGGCACTGCCTAATAGGCAGACATGCCGACAGGCTCGGAGCTCCCTCAAACGACTTTTGTAGAAGCTGTGGGGATGTGGACGAAGAGGAGTCGACAACTCATCTTCTCTGTCATTGCCCAGCACTAGCTCAACGCAGAAGAACTCATTTGGGTAGTTTCTTCCTAAACGATCTAGAAGACCTAAGCGCCACAAGCGTTGCAGATCTACTCCGCTTCATCAGAAGCTCCAAATGGTTCGAGGTATAGAGAAATGGATCGTCAAGATTCGCGTGGTATCACAATGGGCCATTTCTGGCCTAAGTGTGCCTTTTTGGCAGCCACTCTAACCTAACCTAACCTAAGAAGACTTGGGCAATTTAAAATGGACCTGTACACAATAGAACAACGAACCGGTGGGCGGTGGGCTCAATGGCTCTTTTACGGGACATGTTTGGCGGACGCATTATTTCGAAAAGAAGCGATTTCAATTGGCCTCCGCGTTCACCTGATCTAACGACTCCAGATTGTTTCCTTTGGGGATATTTGAAAGAAAAGGTGTACGTCAACAAGCCAACAACCATCAGCCAATTGAAAACCAACATTCGCAGTGAAATCGAGGCCATAACACGAAAGGTTATGGAAAATGTCTTGGAAAGAGCACGGATTTGCGAAGCAGAAAATGGCCACCACTTGCGAGATATAATTTTCCATGTTTAGACCAAAAATATTCCCCATCAATCAACTACATGTATTTGAAAAAAAAATTATAGGTTTCGCTAAAATAAAAAATTTATAAAGAATTCAAACCCCCGCGTCTATTCTGGCCCACCCGTAGTTATAAAACGGTTGCCAAATAACGTATACGCAACTCAGGTTAAAAATTCGTTAGTAAGTAATGGTTTATTTCTGGTCATTAAAAAAATTTCCAAGATAACTGAAAAGAACTGGTTAAAAATTGGTTTTCTTTGTAACACCGGTTCTAGTTAGGTTGTTTTTATAACCGGTGTTATTGTTTATTGGGTATATGTATGGAACAAGCAGATAATTGGAAAATGTTTCACATTTCCCTTGGCTTTCATTACTTTGTCATAGTTCTCTAACAGTGAAGAACATAACCATAAAACTCTACAATGACAGAAACATTCACTCTTATGTTTTACCTAAACTGGAGGACATTTAACCATTATAAAAAGTAAACGAAATCCGTGAATCTAAGAAATAGAATTGAATGCTTTGATTTTTTTTCACCCCAAGTTCTGTACTGCAATAGAGGTAGCTTGAATATCAAACATGAAAATAAAAGTTTCACGCAGCAAGATTTTATTTGTTAATGACGTAGGTAAAATCATTAACCTTTTATTTTAGGACACATTAAACTAATTAGTGGCACACCGTGAGACTAATAAGACGAAGACAGACAGAACCTTTCACCTTACTACAATACGAATCGC